>JARQOC010000662.1:0-66395 GCA_033576535.1 Allobates femoralis | reverse complement strand
CCGCTCTATACGGTCACCTGTGTGGTCTGATGTGATGTCCGGTCTATACGGTCACCTGTGTGGTCTGGATGTGATGTCCGGTCTATACGGTAAAAAAAAAAAAAAAAAAAAAAAAAAAAAAAAAAAAGGGGGGGGGGGGGGGGGGGGGGGGGGGGGGGGGGGGGGGGGGGGGGGGGGGGGGGGGGGGGGGGGGGGGGGGGGGGGGGGGGGGGGGGGGGGGGGGGGGGGGGGGGGGGGGGGGGGGGGGGGGGGGGGGGGGGGGGGGGGGGGGGGGGGGGGGGGGGGGGGGGGGGGGGGGGGGGGGGGGGGGGGGGGGGGGGGGGGGGGGGGGGGGGGGGGGGGGGGGGGGGGGGGGGGGGGGGGGGGGGGGGGGGGGGGGGGGGGGGGGGGGGGGGGGTCCGCTCTATACGGTCACCTGTGTGGTCTGGATGTGATGTCCGTCTATACGGTCACCTGTGTGGTCTGGATGTGATGTCCGCTCTATACGGTCACCTGTGTGGTCTGGATGTGATGTCCGTCTATACGGTCACCTGTGTGGTCTGGATGTGATGTCGCTCTATACGGTCACCTGTGTGGTCTGGAGTGATGTCCGCTCTATACGGTCACTGTGTGGTCTGGATGTGATGTCCGCTCTATACGGTCACCTGTGTGGTCTGGATGTGATGTCCCTCTATACGGTCACCTGTGTGGTCTGGATGTGATGTCCGCTCTATACGGTCACTGTGTGGTCTGGAGTGATGTCCGCTCTATACGGTCACCTGTGTGGTCTGGATGTGATGTCCGCTCTATACGGTCACCTGTGTGGTCTGGATGTGATGTCCGCTCTATACGGTCACCTGTGTGGTCTGGATGTGATGTCCGCTCTATACGGTCACCTGTGTGGTCTGGATGTGATGTCCGTCTATACGGTCACCTGTGTGGTCTGGATGTGATGTCCGTCTATACGGTCACTGTGTGGTCTGGATGTGATGTCCGCTCTATACGGTCACCTGTGTGGTCTGGATGTGATGTCCGCTCTATACGGTCACTGTGTGGTCTGGATGTGATGTCCGTCTATACGGTCACCTGTGTGGTCTGGATGTGATGTCCGCTCTATACGGTCACCTGTGTGGTCTGGAGTGATATGTCCGCTCTATACGGTCACCTGTGTGGTCTGGATGTGATGTCCGCTATACGGTCACCTGTGTGGTCTGGATGTGATGTCCGCTCTATACGGTCACCTGTGTGGTCTGGATGTGATGTCCGGTCTATACGGTCACCTGTGTGGTCTGGATGTGATGTCCGTCTATACGGTCACCTGTGTGGTCTGGATGTGATGTCCGTCTATACGGTCACCTGTGTGGTTGGATGTGATGTCCGTCTATACGGTCACCTGTGTGGTCTGGATGTGATGTCCGGTCTATACGGTCACCTGTGTGGTCTGGATGTGATGTCGTCTATACGTCACCTGTGTGGTCTGGATGTGATGTCCGTCTATACGGTCACCTGTGTGGTCTGGATGTGATGTCCGCTCTTACGGTCACCTGTGTGGTCTGGATGTGTGTCCGTCTATACGGTCACCTGTGTGGTCTGGATGTGATGTCCGCTCTATACGGTACCTGTGTGGTCTGGATGTGATGTCCGGTCTATACGGTCACCTGTGTGGTCTGGATGTGATGTCCGGTCTATACGGTCACCTGTGTGGTCTGGATGTGATGTCCGGTCTATACGGTCACCTGTGTGGTCTGGATGTGATGTCCGGTCTATACGGTCACCTGTGTGGTCTGGATGTGATGTCCGGTCTATACGGTCACCTGTGTGGTCTGGATGTGATGTCCGGTCTATACGGTCACCTGTGTGGTCTGGATGTGATGTCCGGTCTATACGGTCACCTGTGTGGTCTGGATGTGATGTCCGGTCTATACGGTCACCTGTGTGGTCTGGATGTGATGTCCGGTCTATACGGTCACCTGTGTGGTCTGGATGTGATGTCCGGTCTATACGGTCACCTGTGTGGTCTGGATGTGATGTCCGGTCTATACGGTCACCTGTGTGGTCTGGATGTGATGTCCGGTCTATACGGTCACCTGTGTGGTCTGGATGTGATGTCCGGTCTATACGGTCACCTGTGTGGTCTGGATGTGATGTCCGGTCTATACGGTCACCTGTGTGGTCTGGATGTGATGTCCGGTCTATACGGTCACCTGTGTGGTCTGGATGTGATGTCCGGTCTATACGGTCACCTGTGTGGTCTGGATGTGATGTCTGGTCTATACGGTCACCTGTGTGGTCTGGATGTGATGTCTGGTCTATACGGTCACCTGTGTGGTCTGGATGTGATGTCTGGTCTATACGGTCACCTGTGTGGTCTGGATGTGATGTCTGGTCTATACGGTCACCTGTGTGGTCTGGATGGATGTCAGGTCTTACAGTCACTGTTGGTCGATGGATGTCCGGTCTATACGGTCACCTGTGTGGTTGTAGGGAATATTCTATAGGTGACACGACGCTCTCTGGATACACGGATTGTGGAGCCGCTGATCCGCCTTCATCTCAGGCCTCAGACCCTGGAGCATCAGACAAGTCACAGATCTTCACAGCACAAGTTCTCTGAGGATCAGAGGTTAAAGCCGCCAAGAGGAAGGAAAGAGGGGAAAGAGGGGGGGCGACGTGTGAAAATCAGGGAGGCTTTCTGGATCCTGAGATTGGATGATTCCCTGCAGAATAATGATCTCCTGGATTTACACTGAGGCCGGTCTGGGACGCTCTTATTCCTGGTCATTATTTTTTTGTACTTTTTATCATTGCATCATTATCTCCACATTATATCAAGATTTCCAGACGGTTTTCAGCTCTGTTTCTTATGGGGAGATTTAGTTTTTCTTCTTCTTTCAGGACTTTCCCCCTATTTGGAAACATCTCATCCTTTATATGGAGGTAACGAATCCTTATACACAATAACTGCAGACAAACAGGACCGACGTCATCAGAGAATCTGTGTAATGAGATCGGAGATAGAAGAAAGGACAAATCCGACTGATGAGCCCGAAATCAAAGACTGAGAGGAAAATATATCGCTAATTACCATATTAAGGCCGGCCCTGTCACTAATTACCATATTAAGGCCGGCCCTGTCACTAATTACCATATTAAGGCCGGCCCTGTCACTAATTACCATATTAATGGCGGCCCTGTCGCTGAATACCATATTAAGGCCGGCCCTGTCGCTGATTACCATATTAAGGCCGGCCCTGTCGCTAATTACCATATTAAGGCCGGCCCTGTCGCTAATTACCATATTAAGGCCGGCCCTGTCGCTGATTACCATATTAAGGCCGGCCCTGTCGCTAATTACCATATTAAGGCCGGCCCTGTCGCTAATTACCATATTAAGGCCGGCCCTGTCGCTAATTACCATATTAAGGCCGGCCCTGTCGCTAATTACCATATTAAGGCCGGCCCTGTCGCTAATTACCATATTAAGGCCGGCCCTGTCGCTGATTACCAATATTAAGGCCGGCCCTGTCGCTGATTACCATATTAAGGCCGGCCCTGTCGCTATTACCATATTAAGGCCGGCCCTGTCGCTAATTACCATATTAAGGCCGGCCCTGTCGCTTCCTATTACCATATTAAGGCCGGCCTGTCGCTAATTACATATTAAGGCCGGCCCTGTCGCTATTACCATATTAAGGCGCCTGTCCTAATTACCATATTAAGGCGGCCCTGTCGCTAATTACCATATTAAGGCCGGCCCTGTCGCTATTACCATATTAAGGCCGCCCTGTCGCTATTACCATATTAAGGCCGCCCTGTCGCTATTACCATATTAAGGCCGGCCCTGTCGCTGATTACCATATTAAGGCGGCCCTGTCGCTGATTACCATATTAAGGCGGCCCTGTCGCTATTACCATATTAAGGCGGCCCTGTCGCTGATTACCATATTAAGGCGGCCCTGTCGCTGATTACCATATTAAGGCGGCCCTGTCGCTAATTACCATATTAAGGCCGGCCCTGTCGCTATTACCATATTAAGGCGGCCCTGTCGCTATTACCATATTAAGGCCGGCCCTGTCGCTATTACCATATTAAGGCCGCCCTGTCGCTAATTACCATATTAAGGCCGGCCCTGTCGCTATTACCATATTAAGGCCGGCCCTGTCGCTGATTACCATATTAAGGCCGGCCCTGTCGCTATTACCATATTAAGGCCGGCCCTGTCCTGATTACCATATTAAGGCCGGCCCTGTCGCTGATTACCATATTAAGGCCGGCCCTGTCGCTATTACCATATTAAGGCGGCCCTGTCGCTGATTACCATATTAAGGCCGGCCCTGTCGCTATTACCATATTAAGGCCGGCCCTGTCGCTATTACCATATTAAGGCCGGCCCTGTCGCTGATTACCATATTAAGGCGGCCCTGTCGCTAATTACCATATTAAGGCCGCCCTGTCGCTATTACCATATTAAGGCCGGCCCTGTCGCTGATTACCATATTAAGGCCGGCCCTGTCGCTAATTACCATATTAAGGCCGGCCCTGTCGCTATTACCATATTAAGGCGGCCCTGTCGCTGATTACCATATTAAGCCGGCCCTGTCGCTAATTACCATATTAAGGCCGGCCCTGTCGCTAATTACCATATTAAGGCCGCCCTGTCGCTGATTACCATATTAAGGCGGCCCTGTCGCTAATTACCATATTAAGGCGGCCCTGTCGCTAATTACCATATTAAGGCCGCCCTGTCGCTGATTACCATATTAATGGCGGCCCTGTCGCTAATTACCATATTAAGGCGGCCCTGTCGCTGATTACCATATTAAGGCCGCCCTGTCGCTGATTACCATATTAATGGCGGCCCTGTCGCTGATATTACCTTTAATTAAGGCCGGCCCTGTCCTAATTACCATATTAAGCCGGCCCTGTCACTATTACCATATTAAGGCCGGCCCTGTCGCTAATTACCATATTAAGGCCGGCCCTGTCCTAATTACCATATTAAGGCCGGCCCTGTCGCTGATTACCATATTAAGGCGGCCCTGTCGCTAATTACCATATTAAGGCCGGCCCTGTCGCTAATTACCATATTAAGGCGGCCCTGTCGCTATTACCATATTAAGCCGCCCTGTCGCTAATTACCATATTAAGGCCGCCCTGTCGCTAATACCATATTAGGCCGGCCCTGTCGCTATTACCATATTAAGGCGCCCTGTCGCTATTACCATATTAAGGCCGGCCCTGTCGCTATTACCATATTAATGGCGGCCCTGTCGCTGATTACCATATTAAGGCCGGCCCTGTCGCTATTACCATATTAAGGCGGCCCTGTCGCTATTACCATATTAAGGCCGCCCTGTCGCTGATTACCATATTAATGCGGCCTGTCGCTATTACCATATTAAGGCCGCCCTGTCGCTATTACCATATTAAGGCCGGCCCTGTCCTAATTACCATATTAAGGCCGGCCCTGTCGCTATTACCATATTAAGGCCGGCCCTGTCCTAATTACCATATAAGGCCGGCCCTGTCGCTGATTACCATATTAAGGCGGCCCTGTCGCTATTACCATATAAGGCCGGCCCTGTCGCTATTACCATATAAGCGGCCCTGTCGCTATTACCATATTAAGCCGGCCTGTCGCTAATTACCATATTAAGGCCGCCCTGTCCTAATTACCATATTAAGCCGCCCTGTCGCTAATTACCATATTAAGCCGCCCGTCCTAATTACCATATTAAGGCCGCCCTGTCGCTGATTACCATATTAAGGCGGCCCTGTCGCTAATTACCATATTAAGCCGCCCTGTCGCTATTACCATATTAAGGCGGCCCTGTCGCTGATTACCATATTAAGGCCGGCCCTGTCCTAATTACCATTTAAGGCCGGCCCTGTCGTGATTACCATATTAAGGGCGGCCCTTCGCTGATTACCATATTAAGGCGCCCTGTCGCTATTACATATTAAGGCCGGCCCTGTCGCTAATTACCTATTATAGGCCGGCCCTGTCGCAATTACCATATTAAGCCGCCCTGTCGCTAATTACCATATTAAGGCCGGCCCTGTCGCTGATTACCTATAAGGCCGGCCCTGTCGCTGATTACCAATTAAGCCGGCCCTGTCGCTGATTACATATTAAGGCCGGCCTGTCGCTAATTACCATATTAATGGCGGCCCTGTCGCTGATTACCATATTAAGGCCGGCCCTGTCGCTGATTACCATATTAAGGCGGCCCTGTCGCTGATTACCATATTAAGGCCGGCCCTGTCGCTGATTACCATATTAATGGCGGCCCTGTCGCTAATTACCATATTAAGGCCGGCCCTGTCGCTAATTACCATATTAAGGCCGGCCCTGTCGCTAATTACCATATTAAGGCCGGCCCTGTCGCTATTACCATATTAAGGCCGGCCCTGTCGCTAATTACCATATTAAGGCCGCGCCTGTCGCTATTACCATATTAAGGCCGGCCCTGTCGCTGATTACCATATTAAGGCGGCCCTGTCGCTAATTACCATATTAAGGCCGGCCCTGTCGCTAATTACCATATTAAGGCCGGCCCTGTCGCTGATTACCATATTAAGGCCGGCCCTGTCGCTAATTACCATATTAAGGCCGGCCCTGTCGCTGATTACCATATTAATGGCGGCCCTGTCCTGATTACCATATTAATGGCCGGCCCTGTCGCTGATTACCATATTAAGGCCGGCCCTGTCCTAATTACCATATTAAGCCGGCCCTGTCACTAATTACCATATTAAGGCCGGCCCTGTCGCTAATTACCATATTAAGGCCGGCCCTGTCGCTAATTACCATATTAAGGCCGGCCCTGTCGCTGATTACCATATTAAGGCCGGCCCTGTCGCTAATTACCATATTAAGCCGGCCCTGTCGCTAATTACCATATTAAGGCCGGCCCTGTCGCTGATTACCATATTAAGGCCGGCCCTGTCGCTAATTACCATATTAAGGCCGGCCCTGTCGCTATTACCATATTAAGGCCGGCCCTGTCGCTGATTACCATATTAAGGCGGCCCTGTCGCTGAATTACCATATTAATGGCCGGCCCTGTCGCTATTACCATATTAAGGCCGGCCCTGTCGCTATTACCATATTAAGGCCGGCCCTGTCGCTAATTACCATATTAAGGCCGGCCCTGTCGCTGATTACCATATTAATGGCCGGCCCTGTCGCTGATTACCATATTAATGCCGGCCCTGTCGCTAATTACCATATTAATGGCCGGCCCTGTCGCTAATTACCATATTAAGGCCGGCCCTGTCACTAATTACCATATTAAGGCCGCCCTGTCGCTGATTACCATATTAAGGCCGGCCCTGTCGCTAATTACCATATTAAGGCCGGCCCTGTCGCTGATTACCATATTAATGGCCGGCCCTGTCGCTGATTACCATATTAAGGCCGGCCCTGTCGCTAATTACCATATTAAGGCCGGCCCTGTCGCTATTACCATATTAAGGCCGCCCTGTCGCTAATTACCATATTAAGGCCGGCCCTGTCAGCCTAATTACCATATTAAGGCCGGCCCTGTCGCTGATTACCATATTAAGGCGGCCCTGTCGCTATTACCATATTAAGGCCGGCCCTGTCGCTGATTACCATATTAAGGCCGCCCTGTCGCTATTACCATATTAAGGCCGGCCCTGTCGCTAATTACCATATTAAGGCCGGCCCTGTCGCTAATTACCATATTAAGGCCGGCCCTGTCGCTGATTACCATATTAAGGCCGCCCTGTCGCTGATTACCATATTAAGGCCGGCCCTGTCGCTATTACCATATTAAGGCCGGCCCTGTCGCTGATTACCATATTAAGGCCGGCCCTGTCGCTAATTACCATATTAAGGCCGGCCCTGTCGCTAATTACCATATTAAGGCCGGCCCTGTCGCTAATTACCATATTAAGGCCGGCCCTGTCGCTGATTACCATATTAATGGCCGGCCCTGTCGCTGATTACCATATTAAGGCCGGCCCTGTCGCTAATTACCATATTAAGGCCGGCCCTGTCGCTAATTACCATATTAAGGCCGGCCCTGTCGCTGATTATTACCATATTAAGAGGCCGGCCCTGTCGCTAATTACCATATTAAGGCCGCCCTGTCGCTAATTACCAATTAAGGCCGCCCTGTCGTATTACCATATTAAGGCCGGCCCTGTCGCTAATTACCATATTAAGGCCGGCCCTGTCGCTAATTACCATATAAGGCCGGCCCTGTCGCTGATTACCATATTAAGGCCGGCCCTGTCGCTAATTACCATATAAGGCCGGCCCTGTCGCTAATTACCATATTAAGGCCGGCCCTGTCGCTAGATTACCATATTAAGGCCGGCCCTGTCGCTAATTACCATATTAAGGCCGGCCCTGTCGCTGATTACCATATTAAGGCCGGCCCTGTCGCTGATTACCATATTAAGGCCGGCCCTGTCGCTAATTACCATATTAATGGCCGGCCCTGTCGCTAATTACCATATTAAGGCCGGCCCTGTCGCTGATTACCATATTAAGGCGGCCCTGTCGCTAATTACCATATTAAGGCCGGCCCTGTCGCTGATTACCATATTAAGGCCGCCCCTGTCGCTAATTACCATATTAAGGCCGGCCCTGTCGCTATTACCATATTAAGGCCGGCCCTGTCGCTATTACCATATTAAGGCCGGCCCTGTCGCTAATTACCATATTAAGGCCGGCCCTGTCGCTAATTACCATATTAAGGCCGGCCCTGTCGCTGATTACCATATTAAGGCCGGCCCTGTCGCTGAATTACCATATTAAGGCCGGCCCTGTCGCTAATTACCATATTAAGGCCGGCCCTGTCGCTAATTACCATATTAAGGCCGGCCCTGTCGCTAATTACCATATTAAGGCCGGCCCTGTCGCTAATTACCATATTAAGGCCGGCCCTGTCGCTGATTACCATATTAAGGCCGCCCTGTCGCTAATTACCATATTAAGGCCGGCCCTGTCGCTGATTACCATATTAATGGCCGGCCCTGTCGCTATTACCATATTAAGGCCGGCCCTGTCGCTAATTACCATATTAAGGCCGGCCCTGTCGCTGATTACCATATTAAGGCCGGCCCTGTCGCTAATTACCATATTAAGGCCGGCCCTGTCGCTGATTACCATATTAAGGCCGGCCCTGTCGCTGATTACAATATAAGGCCGGCCCTGTCGCTGATTACCATATTAAGGCCGGCCCTGTCGCTAATTACCATATTAAGCGGCCCCTGTCGCTAATTACCATATTAAGGCCGGCCCTGTCGCTAATTACCATATTAAGGCCGGCCCTGTCGCTAATTACCATATTAAGGCCGGCCCTGTCGCTGATTACCATATTAAGGCGGCCCTGTCGCTAATTACCATATTAAGGCCCTGGCTTACATGCTGTCGCTGATTACCATATTAAGGCGGCCCTGTCGCTGAATTACCATATTAAGGCCGGCCCTGTCGCTAATTACCATATTAAGGCCGGCCCTGTCGCTAATTACCATATTAAGGCCGACCGCGCTGATGTCCATATTAAGCGGCCTGTCGTATTACCATATTAAGGCGGCCCTGTCGCTGATTACCATATTAAGGCCGGCCCTGTCGCTAATTACCATATTAAGGCCGGCCCTGTCGCTAATTACCATATTAATGGCCGGCCCTGTCGCTGATTACCATATTAAGGCCGGCCCTGTCGCTGATTACCATATTAAGGCCGGCCCTGTCGCTGATTACCATATTAATGGCCGGCCCTGTCGCTAATTACCATATTAATGGCCGGCCCTGTCGCTAATTACCATATTAAGGCCGGCCCTGTGCACTAATTACCATATTAAGGCCGGCCCTGTCGCTGATTACCATATTAAGGCCGGCCCTGTCGCTAATTACCATATTAAGGCCGGCCCTGTCGCTGATTACCATATTAATGGCCGGCCCTGTCGCTGATTACCATATTAAGGCCGGCCCTGTCGCTAATTACCATATTAAGGCCGGCCCTGTCGCTAATTACCATATTAAGGCCGGCCCTGTCGCTGAATTACCATATTAATGGCCGGCCCTGTCGCTATTACCATATTAAGGCCGGCCTGTCGCTAATTACCATATTAAGGCCGGCCCTGTCGCTAATTACCATATTAAGGCCGGCCCTGTCGCTGATTACCATATTAATGGCGGCCCTGTCGCTGATTACCATATTAAGGCCGGCCCTGTCGCTAATTACCATATTAAGGCCGGCCCTGTCGCTAATTACCATATTAAGGCCGACCCTAGTCACTGAATTACCATATTAATGGCCGGCCCTGTCGCTGATTACCATATTAAGGCCGGCCCTGTCGCTAATTACCATATTAAGGCCGGCCCTGTCGCTAATTACCATATTAAGGCCGGCCCTGTCGCTAATTACCATATTAAGGCCGGCCCTGTCACTAATTACCATATTAAGGCCGGCCCTGTCGCTGATTACCATATTAAGGCCGGCCCTGTCGCTAATTACCATATTAAGGCCGGCCCTGTCGCTGATTACCATATTAATGGCGGCCCTGTCGCTGATTACCATATTAATGGCGGCCCTGTCGCTGATTACCATATTAAGGCCGGCCCTGTCGCTAATTACCATATTAAGGCCAGCCCTGTCGCTAATTACCATATTAAGGCCGACCCTGTCACTGATTACCATATTAATGGCGGCCCTGTCGCTGATTACCATATTAAGGCCGGCCCTGTCGCTGATTACCATATTAAGGCCGGCCCTGTCGCTGATTACCATATTAAGGCCGGCCCTGTCGCTGATTACCATATTAAGGCCGGCCCTGTCGCTGATTACCATATTAATGGCGGCCCTGTCGCTGATTACCATATTAAGGCCGGCCCTGTCGCTAATTACCATATTAATGGCCGGCCCTGTCGCTAATTACCATATTAAGGCCGGCCCTGTCACTAATTACCATATTAAGGCCGGCCCTGTCGCTGATTACCATATTAAGGCCGGCCCTGTCGCTAATTACCATATTAAGGCCGGCCCTGTCGCTGATTACCATATTAATGGCGGCCCTGTCGCTGATTACCATATTAAGGCCGGCCCTGTCGCTAATTACCATATTAAGGCCGGCCCTGTCGCTAATTACCATATTAAGGCCGGCCCTGTCGCTAATTACCATATTAAGGCCGGCCCTGTCACTAATTACCATATTAAGGCCGGCCCTGTCGCTGATTACCATATTAAGGCCGGCCCTGTCGCTAATTACCATATTAAGGCCGGCCCTGTCGCTGATTACCATATTAATGGCGGCCCTGTCGCTGATTACCATATTAAGGCCGGCCCTGTCGCTAATTACCATATTAAGGCCAGCCCTGTCGCTAATTACCATATTAAGGCCGACCCTGTCACTGATTACCATATTAATGGCGGCCCTGTCGCTGATTACCATATTAAGGCCGGCCCTGTCGCTAATTACCATATTAAGGCCGGCCCTGTCGCTAATTACCATATTAAGGCCGACCCTGTCGCTGATTACCATATTAATGGCGGCCCTGTCGCTGATTACCATATTAATGGCCGGCCCTGTCGCTAATTACCATATTAATGGCCGGCCCTGTCGCTAATTACCATATTAAGGCCGACCCTGTCGCTAATTACCATATTAAGGCCGGCCCTGTCGCTGATTACCATATTAATGGCCGGCCCTGTCGCTAATTACCATATTAATGGCCGGCCCTGTCGCTAATTACCATATTAAGGCCGGCCCTGTCACTAATTACCATATTAAGGCCGGCCCTGTCGCTGATTACCATATTAAGGCCGGCCCTGTCGCTAATTACCATATTAAGGCCGGCCCTGTCGCTGATTACCATATTAATGGCGGCCCTGTCGCTGATTACCATATTAAGGCCGGCCCTGTCGCTAATTACCATATTAAGGCCGGCCCTGTCGCTAATTACCATATTAAGGCCGGCCCTGTCGCTAATTACCATATTAAGGCCGGCCCTGTCACTAATTACCATATTAAGGCCGGCCCTGTCGCTGATTACCATATTAAGGCCGGCCCTGTCGCTAATTACCATATTAAGGCCGGCCCTGTCGCTGATTACCATATTAATGGCGGCCCTGTCGCTGATTACCATATTAAGGCCGGCCCTGTCGCTAATTACCATATTAAGGCCAGCCCTGTCGCTAATTACCATATTAAGGCCGACCCTGTCACTGATTACCATATTAATGGCGGCCCTGTCGCTGATTACCATATTAAGGCCGGCCCTGTCGCTGATTACCATATTAAGGCCGGCCCTGTCGCTGATTACCATATTAAGGCCGGCCCTGTCGCTGATTACCATATTAAGGCCGGCCCTGTCGCTGATTACCATATTAAGGCCGGCCCTGTCGCTGATTACCATATTAAGGCCGGCCCTGTCAGACCTCGGTCGTTACCCGACTTCTTTATTTCTCTCTCTTTACTTGTTACATGATTTACCAGATCGAGTCCTGATGATGGGAGGGCGGTGAGGTCACAATAGGGACGGGCTCTGTAACGCTATGGGTGGCGGCTGTCTCTCTCCCCTGTGCACTCCCCCCCCCCCCCCCCCTGTGTGCTGTCTCTCTCCCCTCATGCTACCTCCTTTGAGCTGTTTCTCCCCTCTGTACACTTGCCTCCTGCGTGTTCTCTTCCCCCTGTGTGCTCTCCCCCCTCTGTGCTCTCTTTCTCCCCTGTGTGCACTTCCCCTTGTGCACTCTTTCTCCCCAGTGTACTGTCTCTCTCCCATGTGCTGTCTCTCCACTCTGTGCTTTCTTCCTCCTGTGCGCTCTCTCTGCCCCCTGTGGGCTCTCTTTCTCCCCCGTGTGTGCTCCTCTCCCCACTGTGCACTTGCTCCCTTGTGCTCTCTTTCCTCCTGTGTGTTCTCCCCTTGTGTACTGTCTCCCCTCCGAGCTCTCTCTCTCTCTTTCCCTGTGTGCACTTCCCCTTGTGCACTCTTTCTCTACAGTGTGCTGTCTCAACACTCTGTGCTCTCTCCCTCCCCATGTGCTCTCTTTATCCCCCATGTGTGCTCCTCTCCCCCTGTGTACTTGCCCCCTTGTGCTCGCTCTCTCTCTTCCCCCTGTGCTCTCTCTCTCTCCCCCCCCGTGCGCTCTTTCTCCCCCTTATGTGCTGTGTCTCCCCCGTGTGTGCTCCTCTCCCCCCTGTGCTCGCTCTCTCTCTTCCCCCTGTGCTCTCTCTCTCTCTCCCCCCCCCTGTGCGCTCTTTCTCCCCCGTGTGTGCTCCTCTCCCCCCTGTGCTCGCTCTCTCTCTTCCCCCTGTGTGCTCTGTCTCTCCACTCTGTGCTCTCTCTCTCCCTGTGTGCTGCTCTCTGGGTATACACATGTGCACTTACTGAGATGCGGGATAAGCAGACAAGTGGACGCTGGTAGTGACAGACGGGACGGGGCGATGATGTGAGGAGACTATACGCTTTCAGGGGCTTTTTGTCTATTCATAATTTTGCCTTTTGGTGAATGATGTGTGGTTACATTGTGGAACGTTCCTCCTCTGTGGAGAGATCTGGTCACATCCTTCTCCCTCCACTAATATATCATCATCATCATCATCATCATGTTATTATTGGACTCAAGTCCTGACCGAACCTTCAGCAAAGTCTCCAGAGTGAGTCACAAGACGACACTCAGTATACACAGATCCCCGTCCTGTATACCGGGGGTAAGTATCTATATATACACAGCAGAATAGTGAGTGCAGCTCTGGAGGTGACTGGAGGATAAGACATGATGTAACAGCAGATTAGTGACTGCAGCTCTGGAGGTGACTGGAGGATAAGACATGATGTAACAGCAGAATAGTGAGTGCAGCTCTGGAGGTGACTGGAGGATAAGACACGATGTAACAGCAGAATAGTGAGTGCAGCTCTGGAGGTGACTGGAGGATAAGACACGATGTAACAGCAGAATAGTGAGTGCAGCTCTGGAGGTGACTGGAGGATAAGACATGATGTAACAGCAGAATAGTGAGTGCAGCTCTGGAGGTGACTGGAGGATAAGACATGATGTAACAGCAGAATAGTGAGTGCAGCTCTGGAGGTGACTGGAGGATAAGACACGATGTAACAGCAGAATAGTGAGTGCAGCTCTGGAGGTGACTGGAGGATAAGACACGATGTAACAGCAGAATAGTGAGTGCAGCTCTGGAGGTGATTGGAGGATAAGACACGATGTAACAGCAGAATAGTGAGGCAGCTCTGGAGGTGATTGGAGGATAAGACACGATGTAACAGCAGAATAGTGAGTGCAGCTCTGGAGGTGATTGGAGGATAAGACACGATGTAACAGCAGAATAGTGAGTGCAGCTCTGGAGGTGACTGGAGGATAAGACACAATGTAACAGCAGAATAGTGAGTGCAGCTCTGGAGGTGACTGGAGGATAAGACACGATGTAACAGCAGAATAGTGAGTGCAGCTCTGGAGGTGACTGGAGGATAAGACACGATGTAACAGCAGAATAGTGAGTGCAGCTCTGGAGGTGACTGGAGGATAAGACACGATGTAACAGCAGAATAGTGAGTGCAGCTCTGGAGGTGACTGGAGGATAAGACACAATGTAACAGCAGATAGTGAGTGCGCTCTGGAGGTGACTGGAGGATAAGACAATGTAACAGCAGAATAGTGAGTGCAGCTCTGGAGGTGACTGGAGGATAAGACACGATGTAACAGCAGAATAGTGAGTGCAGCTCTGGAGGTGACTGAAGGATAAGACACGATGTAACAGCAGAAATAGTGAGTGCAGCTCTGGAGGTGACTGAGGATAAGACATGATGTAACAGCAGAATAGTGAGTGCAGCTCTGGAGGTGACTGGAGGATAAGACAGATGTAACAGCAGAATAGTGAGTGCAGCTCTGGAGGTGACTGGAGGATAAGACATGATGTAACAGCAGAATAGTGAGTGCAGCTCTGGAGGTGACTGGAGGATAAGACATGATGTAACAGCAGAATAGTGAGTGCAGCTCTGGAGGTGACTGGAGGATAAGACATGATGTAACAGCAGAATAGTGATGCAGCTCTGGAGGTGACTGGAGGATAAGACAGATGTAACAGCAGAATAGTGAGTGCAGCTCTGGAGGTGACTGGAGGATAAGACATGATGTAACAGCAGAATAGTGAGTGCAGCTCTGGAGGTGACTGAGGATAAGACATGATGTAACAGCAGAATAGTGAGTGCAGCTCTGGAGGTGACTGGAGGATAAGACAAGATGTTAACGAGCAGAATAGTGAGTGCAGCTCTGGAGGTGACTGGAGGAATGAGTAACACAGAATGACAGCGGAGAGGATACGTGTAAGATATGAGCAGCTCTGGAGGTGACTGGAGGATAAGACACATGTAACAGCAGAATAGTGAGTGCAGCTCTGGGTGACTGGAGGATAAGACGATGTAACGCAGAATAGTGAGTGCAGCTCTGGAGGTGACTGGAGGATAAGACAGAGTAACAGCAGAATAGTGAGGCAGCTCTGGAGGTGACTGGAGGATAAGACATGATTAACAGCAGAATAGTGAGTGCAGCTCTGGAGTGACTGGAGGATAAGACAGATGAACAGCAGAATAGTGAGTGCAGCTCTGGAGGTGACTGGAGGATAAGACATGATGTAACAGCAAATAGTGAGCAGCTCTGGAGGTGACTGAGGAAAGACATGATGTAACAGCAGAATAGTGAGTCAGCTCTGGAGGTGACTGGAGGATAAGACACGATGTAACAGCAGAATAGTGAGTGCAGCTCTGGAGGTGACTGGAGGATAAGACATGATGTAACAGCAGAATAGTGAGTCAAGCTCTGGAGGTGACTGGAGGATAAGACAGATGTAACAGCAGAATAGTGAGTGCAGCTCTGGAGGTGACTGAGATAAGACATGATGTAAAGCAGAATAGTGAAGCAGCTCTGGAGGTGACTGAGGATAAGACATGATGTAACAGCAGAATAGTGATGCAGCTCTGGAGGTGACTGGAGGATAAACATGATGTAACAGCAGAATAGTGAGTGCAGCTCTGGAGGTGACTGGAGGATAAGACATGAGTAACAGCAGAATAGTGATGCAGCTCTGGAGGTGATGAGGATAAGACAGATGTAACAGCAGAATAGTGAGTGCAGCTCTGGAGGTGACTGAGGATAAACATGATGTAACAGCAGAATAGTGAGTCAGCTCTGGAGGTGACTGGAGGATAAGAACGATGTAACAGCAGAATAGTGAGTGCAGCTCTGGAGGTGACTGGAGATAAGAACGATGTAACAGCAGAATAGTGAGTGCAGCTCTGGAGTGACTGGAGGATAAGACATGATGTAACAGCAGAATAGTGAGCAGCTCTGGAGGTGACTGGAGGATAAGACATGATGTAACAGCAGAATAGATGAGGCTCTGGAGTGACTGAGGATAGACATGATGTAACAGCAGAATAGTGATGCAGCTCGAGGTGACTGGAGGATAAACAGATGTAACAGCAGAATAGTGATGCAGCTCTGGAGGTGACTGGAGGATAAGACAGATGTAACAGCAGAATAGTGAGTGCAGCTCTGGAGGTGACTGGAGGATAAGACACGATGTAACAGCAGAATAGTGAGTGCAGCTCTGGAGGTGACTGGAGGATAAGACACGATGTAACAGCAGAATAGTGAGTGCAGCTCTGGAGGTGACTGGAGGATAAGACATGATGTAACAGCAGAATAGTGAGTGCAGCTCTGGAGGTGACTGGAGGATAAGACATGATGTAACAGCAGAATAGTGAGTGCAGCTCTGGAGGTGACTGGAGGATAGGACATGATGTAACAGCAGAATAGTGAGTGCAGCTCTGCAGGTGACTGGAGGATAAGACATGATGTAACAGCAGAATAGTGAGTGCAGCTCTGGAGGTGACTGGAGGATAAGACACGATGTAACAGCAGAATAGTGAGTGCAGCTCTGGAGGTGACTGGAGGATAAGACACGATGTAACAGCAGAATAGTGAGTGCAGCTCTGGAGGTGACTGGAGGGTAAGACATGATGTAACAGCAGAATAGTGAGTGCAGCTCTGGAGGTGACTGGAGGATAAGACATGATGTAACAGCAGAGTAGTGAGTGCAGCTCTGGAGGTGACTGGAGGATAAGACATGATGTAACAGCAGAATAGTGAGTGCAGCTCTGGAGGTGTGACATGAGGATAAGACATGATGTAACAGCAGAATAGTGAGTGCAGCTCTGGAGGTGACTGGAGGATAAGACATGATGTAACAGCAGAGTAGTGAGTGCAGCTCTGGAGGTGACTGGAGGATAAGACATGATGTAACAGCAGAATAGTGAGTGCAGCTCTGGAGGTGACTGGAGGATAAGACATGATGTAACAGCAGAGTAGTGAGTGCTGCTCTGGAGGTGACTGGAGGATAAGACATGATGTAACAGCAGAATAGTGAGTGCAGCTCTGGAGGTGACTGGAGGATAAGACATGATGTAACAGCAGAATAGTGAGTGCAGCTCTGGAGGTGACTGGAGGATAAGACACGATGTAACAGCAGAGTAGTGAGTGCAGCTCTGGAGGTGACTGGAGGATAAGACATGATGTAACAGCAGAATAGTGAGTGCAGCTCTGGAGGTGACTGGAGGATAAGACATGATGTAACAGCAAGAATAGTGAGTGCAGCTCTGGAGGTGACTGGAGGATAAGACACGATGTAACAGCAGAGTAGTGAGTGCAGCTCTGGAGGTGACTGGAGGATAAGACATGATGTAACAGCAGAATAGTGAGTGCAGCTCTGGAGGTGACTGAAGGATAAGACATGATGTAACAGCAGAATAGTGAGTGCAGCTCTGGAGGTGACTGGAGGATAAGACATGATGTAACAGCAGAATAGTGAGTGCAGCTCTGGAGGTGATCAGTGGACGGTGCATTTGGATGATACCGGTGTGTTACCATAATCCTATGATCATTAACCCCTTGGTGACTGCTGACCGTTCCCACAGATGTTGCTGTTCCCATGTAATGTGATTGTGTGTGTGGCCCCTGAGTGCTCTCGGCCCCTGCAGTGTCAGCGGGGGATGTTTCCTCAGCTGTAGAAATAAACTGTACATTGTGGAGGAGCGCGGACCCCCGGACCCCACATCATGCCCCCGATACCGCTGAAGTCTGAGGGGCGACATGGCGGAGACCTATGACAACACAGCCCCGAGAGGAGACCTCACCCTGGACCCCCAATGTAGAGAAGACATGATGAGACCCCCCCACACCGGAGCAGGGGAACATGGAGGTATGGCACTGTGTGACCCCCCCTCAGTCCTCATATAAGAAGGTATGGCACTGTGTGACCCCCCCTCAGTCCTCATATAAGAAGGTATGGCACTGTGTGCCCCCCCCCCAGTCCTCATATAAGAAGGTATGGCACTGTGTGCCCCCCCCCCAGTCCTCATATAAGAAGGTATGGCACTGTGTGACCCCCCCCCCAGTCCTCATATAAGAAGGTATGGCACTGTGTGCCCCCCCCCCAGTCCTCATATAAGAAGGTATGGCACTGTGTGACCCCCCCCCACAGTCCACATATAAGAAGGTATGGCACTGTGTGCCCCCCCTCACAGTCCACATATAAGAAGGTATGGCACTGTGTGACCCCCCCCCACAGTCCACATATAAGAAGGTATGGCACTGTGTGCCCCCCCTCACAGTCCTCATATAAGAAGGTATGGCACTGTGTGCCCCCCCCCACAGTCCTCATATAAGAAGGTATGGCACTGTGTGACCCCCCCCACAGTCCTCATATAAGAAGGTATGGCACTGTGTGCCCCCCCCCCAGTCCTCATATAAGAAGGTATGGCACTGTGTGCCCCCCCCCTGCAGTCCTCATATAAGAAGGTATGGCACTGTGTGACCCCCCTCTCCCAGTCCTCATATAAGAAGGTATGGCACTGTGTGACCCCCCCCAGTCCTCATATAAGAAGGTATGGCACTGTGTGACCCCCCCACAGTCCACATATAAGAAGGTATGGCACTGTGTGACCCCCCCCACAGTCCTCATATAAGAAGGTATGGCACTGTGTGCCCCCCCCACAGTCCACATATAAGAAGGTATGGCACTGTGTGACCCCCCCCACAGTCCACATATAAGAAGGCATGGCACTGTGTGACCCCCCCACAGTCCACATATAAGAAGGTATGGCACTGTGTGCCCCCCCCCACAGTCCTCATATAAGAAGGTATGGCACTGTGTGCCCCCCCCCACAGTCCTCATATAAGAAGGTATGGCACTGTGTGCCCCCCCCACAGTCCTCATATAAGAAGGTATGGCACTGTGTGCCCCCCCCCCAGTCCTCATATAAGAAGGTATGGCACTGTGTGACCCCCCCCCCAGTCCTCATATAAGAAGGTATGGCACTGTGTGCCCCCCCCCCCAGTCCTCATATAAGAAGGTATGGCACTGTGTGCCCCCCCCACAGTCCTCATATAAGAAGGTATGGCACTGTGTGACCCCCCCCCACAGTCCTCATATAAGAAGGTATGGCACTGTGTGCCCCCCATCCCTGCAGTCCTCATATAAGAAGGTATGGCACTGTGTGACCCCCCCCACAGTCCACATATAAGAAGGTATGGCACTGTGTGCCCCCCCCCACAGTCCTCATATAAGAAGGTATGGCACTGTGTGCCCCCCCCCCCACAGTCCTCATATAAGAAGGTATGGCACTGTGTGCCCCCCCCCCCACAGTCCTCATATAAGAAGGTATGGCACTGTGTGCCCCCCCTCCCCAGTCCTCATATAAGAAGGTATGGCACTGTGTGACCCCCCCCCCCACAGTCCTCATATAAGAAGGTATGGCACTGTGTGACCCCCCTCCCTGCAGTCCTCATATAAGAAGGTATGGCACTGTGTGACCCCCTCCCCAGTCCTCATATAAGAAGGTATGCACTGTGTGACCCCCCCTCCCTGCAGTCCTCATATAAGAAGGTATGGCACTGTGTGACCACCTCCCCCCCCAGTCCTCATATAAGAAGGTATGGCACTGTGTGACCACCTCCCCCCCCAGTCCTCATATAAGAAGGTATGGCACTGTGTGCCCCCCCCCCCACAGTCCTCGTATAAGAAGGTATGGCACTGTGTGACCACCTCCCCCCCCAGTCCTCATATAAGAAGGTATGGCACTGTGTGACCCCCCCCCCCAGTCCTCATATAAGAAGGTATGGCACTGTGTGACCCCCCCCCCAGTCCTCATATAAGAAGGTATGGCACTGTGTGACCCCCCCCACAGTCCACATATAAGAAGGTATGGCACTGTGTGCCCCCCCCCCAGTCCTCATATAAGAAGGTATGGCACTGTGTGCCCCCCCCACAGTCCTCATATAAGAAGGTATGGCACTGTGTGACCCCCCCCCCCACAGTCCTCATATAAGAAGGTATGGCACTGTGTGACCCCCCCCCCCCTGCAGTCCTCATATAAGAAGGTATGGCACTGTGTGACCCCCCCCACAGTCCTCATATAAGAAGGTATGGCACTGTGTGCCCCCCCTCCCTGCAGTCCTCATATAAGAAGGTATGGCACTGTGTGACCCCCCCCAGTCCTCATATAAGAAGGTATGGCACTGTGTGACCCCCCCCCACAGTCCACATATAAGAAGGTATGGCACTGTGTGACCCCCCCCACAGTCCTCATATAAGAAGGTATGGCACTGTGTGACCCCCCCCCGCAGTCCTCATATAAGAAGGTATGGCACTGTGTGACCCCCCTCCCCAGTCCTCATATAAGAAGGTATGGCACTGTGTGACCCCCCCCCCCAGTCCTCATATAAGAAGGTATGGCACTGTGTGACCCCCCCCCCCACAGTCCTCATATAAGAAGGTATGGCACTGTGTGACCCCCCCCCCAGTCCTCATATAAGAAGGTATGGCACTGTGTGACCCCCCCCCCAGTCCTCATATAAGAAGGTATTGGCACTGTGTGGCCCCCCCCACAGTCCTCATATAAGAAGGTATGGCACTGTGTGCCCCCCCCACAGTCCTCATATAAGAAGGTATGGCACTGTGTGACCCCCCCCACATCCTCATAAGAGGTCCCGTGACCCCCCCCCACAGTCCTCATATAAGAAGGTATGGCACTGTGTGACCCCCCCCCTAGCGTCCTCATATAAGAAGGTATGGCACTGTGTGACCCCCCCCCAGTCCTCATATTAAGAAGGTATGGCACTGTGTGACCCCCCCCCCTTCAGTCCTCATATAAGAAGGTTATGGCACTGTGTGCCCCCCCCCAGTCCTCATATAAGAAGGTATGGCACTGTGTGCCCCCCCCCCAGTCCTCATATAAGAAGGTATGGCACTGTGTGACCCCCCCCTCCCGCAGTCCTCATATAAGAAGGTATGGCACTGTGTGACCCCCCCCTCCCAGTCCTCATATAAGAAGGTATGGCACTGTGTGCCCCCCCCCCAGTCCTCATATAAGAAGTATGGCACTGTGTGCCCCCCCCACAGTCCTCATATAAGAAGGTATGGCACTGTGTGACCCCCCCCCACAGTCCTCATATAAGAAGGTATGGCACTGTGTGACCCCCCCCCCAGTCCTCATATAAGAAGGTATGGCACTGTGTGACCCCCCCCCCCAGTCCTCATATAAGAAGGTATGGCACTGTGTGACCCCCCCCCAGTCCTCATATAAGAAGGTATGGCACTGTGTGACCCCCCCCCAGTCCTCATATAAGAAGGTAATGGCACTGTGTGACCCCCCCCCACAGTCCTCATTAAGAAGGTATGGCACTGTGTGACCCCCTCCCTGCAGTCCTCATATAAGAAGGTATGGCACTGTGTGACCCCCCCCCCAGTCCTCATATAAAAGAGTATGGCACTGTGTGACCCCCCCCCAGTCCTCATATAAGAAGGTATGGCACTGTGTGACCCCCCCCCCAGTCCTCATATAAGAAGGTATGGCACTGTGTGACCCCCCCCCACAGTCCTCATATAAGAAGGTATGGCACTGTGTGACCCCCCCCCAGTCCTCATATAAGAAGGTATGGCACTGTGTGACCCCCCCCACAGTCCTCATATAAGAAGGTATGGCACTGTGTGACCCCCCCCCAGTCCTCATATAAGAAGGTATGGCACTGTGTGACCCCCCCCACAGTCCTCATATAAGAAGGTATGGCACTGTGTGACCCCCCCCCAGTCCTCATATAAGAAGGTATGGCACTGTGTGACCCCCCCCACAGTCCTCATATAAGAAGGTATGGCACTGTGTGCCCCCCCACAGTCCTCATATAAGAAGGTATGGCACTGTGTGACCCCCCCCCCAGTCCTCATATAAGAAGGTATGGCACTGTGTGCCCCCCCCCCACAGTCCTCATATAAGAAGGTATGGCACTGTGTGACCCCCCCCCCAGTGATCCTCATATAAGAAGGTATGGCACTGTGTGACCCCCCCCCTGCAGTCCTCATATAAGAAGGTATGGCACTGTGTGACCCCCCCCCCTGCAGTCCTCATATAAGAAGGTATGGCACTGTGTGACCCCCCCCTGCAGTCCTCATATAAGAAGGTATGGCACTGTGTGACCCCCCCCCAGTCCTCATATAAGAAGGTATGGCACTGTGTGACCCCCCCCCAGTCCTCATATAAGAAGGTATGGCACTGTGTGCCCCCCCCAGTCCTCATATAAGAAGGTATGGCACTGTGTGACCCCCCCCCCCAGTCCTCATATAAGAAGGTATGGCACTGTGTGACCCCCCCCCCAGTCCTCATATAAGAAGGTATGGCACTGTGTGACCCCCCCCCCACAGTCCTCATATAAGAAGGTATGGCACTGTGTGCCCCCCCACAGTCCATATAAGAAGGTATGGCACTGTGTGACCCCCCCCCAGTCCTCATATAAGAAGGTATGGCACTGTGTGACCCCCCCCACAGTCCTCATATAAGAAGGTATGGCACTGTGTGCCCCCCCCCCAGTCTCATATAAGAAGGTATGGCACTGTGTGCCCCCCCCCACAGTCCTCATATAAGAAGGTATGGCACTGTGTGACCCCCCCCCCCACAGTCCTCATATAAGAAGGTATGGCACTGTGTGACCCCCCCCCCCCAGTCCTCATATAAGAAGGTATGGCACTGTGTGACCCCCCCCACAGTCCTCATATAAGAAGGTATGGCACTGTGTGACCCCCCTCCCTGCAGTCCTCATATAAGAAGGTATGGCACTGTGTGCCCCCCCCCAGTCCTCATATAAGAAGGTATGGCACTGTGTGACCCCCCCCCACAGTCCAGTCATATAAGAAGGTATGGCACTGTGTGACCCCCCCCCACAGTCCTCATATAAGAAGGTATGGCACTGTGTGACCCCCCCCCCACAGTCCTCATATAAGAAGGTATGGCACTGTGTGCCCCCCCAGTCCTCATATAA
Source organism: Allobates femoralis (assembly GCA_033576535.1). NCBI lineage: Eukaryota > Metazoa > Chordata > Amphibia > Anura > Aromobatidae > Allobates > Allobates femoralis. Next base: position 43,055 of record JARQOC010000662.1, on the reverse strand, counting down.
GAAGGTATGGCACTGTGTGACCCCCCCCACAGTCCTCATATAAGAAGGTATGGCACTGTGTGCCCCCCCCCACAGTCCTCATATAAGAAGGTATGGCACTGTGTGACCCCCCCCCACAGTCCTCATATAAGAAGGTATGGCACTGTGTGACCCCCCCCCCCCCACAGTCCTCATATAAGAAGGTATGGCACTGTGTGCCCCCCCCCAGTCCTCATATAAGAAGGTATGGCACTGTGTGACCCCCCCACAGTCCTCATATAAGAAGGTATGGCACTGTGTGACCCCCCCCGCAGTCCTCATATAAGAAGGTATGGCACTGTGTGACCCCCCCCCCCCACGCAGTCCTCATATAAGAAGGTATGGTACTGTGTGCCCCCCCAGTCCTCATATAAGAAGGTATGGCACTGTGTGACCCCCCCTCCCTGCAGTCCTCGTATAAGAAGGTATGGCACTGTGTGACCACCTCCCCCCCCAGTCCTCATATAAGAAGGTATGGCACTGTGTGACCCCCCCACAGTCCTCATATAAGAAGGTATGGCACTGTGTGACCCCCCCCTCCCTGCAGTCCTCGTATAAGAAGGTATGGCGCTGTGTGACCCCCCTCTCTGCAGTCCTTGTATAAGAAGGTATGGCACTGTGTGACCCCCCCCCCACAGTCCTCATATAAGAAGGTATGGCACTGTGTGACCCCCCCCTCTCTGCAGTCCTCGTATAAGAAGGTATGGCACTGTGTGACCCCCCCCCTCCCTGCAGTCCTCGTATAAGAAGGCATGGCACAGTGTGACCCCCCCCCACAGTCCTCATATAAGAAGGTATGGCACTGTGTGACCCCCCCCTCCCTGCAGTCCTCGTATAAGAAGGTATGGCACTGTGTGACCCCCCCCTCCCTGCAGTCCTCGTATAAGAAGGTATGGCACTGTGTGACCCCCCCACAGTCCTCATATAAGAAGGTATGGCACTGTGTGACCCCCCCTCCCTGCAGTCCTCGTATAAGAAGGTATGGCACTGTGTGACCCCCCCTCCCTGCAGCTCTCATATAAGAAGGTATGTCACTGTGTGACCCCCCCTCCCTGCAGTTCTCATATAAGAAGGTATGGCACTGTGTGACCCCCCCTCCCTGCAGTCCTTGTATAAGAAGGTATGGCACTGTGTGACCCCCCCCCACAGTCCTCATATAAGAAGGTATGGCTGTCACACGCTTAGATGTCGCTGACATTGCTGGATGCTGCTGTGTATGTGTTTGTCTTTAAGAGCTGCATGGTTGATAGTTGTGAAGGTCTTTGCCTCCTGTGTTGTGCTCCAGAGCTGCAGTCACTATTATGTTCAATTGCTGGTTCAGGGGTTAATGTGTGAATCACCTGGAATCCCCCCCCCCCTGCCTTTAAATAGCCTTCCCTCTCCTCTGTCAGGTGCTGCTGATAGCTATGTGCTCTAGGTCTTGGTGCTGTGCTGATGCTTAGCTGCTGGGCTAAAGTCTTTCCTTGGAAGAAGCTGTGATTCCTGACCCATGAGTGGAGGTAGGGGCTCTCAGCCTAGGACTAATCAGGAGTTTTAGGGTACAGGGTGGCGGCTCGGAACTCCTCACCATCAGAGGTACCTCGGAGATCAGGGAAAGCTAGGGACCCCAGCATCAGGGTCAGATTAGGCTCTCCTGACCCAGTTTTGCCCAATTAACCTACCTGTTACCTGATTCCCTTACCTCCCAAGCGTGACAATGGCACTGTGTGGCCCCCCCGCAGTCCTCATATAAGAAGGTATGGCACTGTGTGACCGCAGCCCCCTGCAGTCCTCATATAAGAAGGCATGGGACTGTGTGACCGCAGCCCCTGCAGTCCTCATATAAGAAGGCATGGCACTGTGTGACCGCAGCCCCCTGCAGTCCTCATATAAGAAGGCATGGGACTGTGTGACCGCAGCCCCCTGCAGTCCTCATATAAGAAGGCATGGGACTGTGTGACCGCAGCCCCCTGCAGTCCTCATATAAGAAGGCATGGGACTGTGTGACCGCAGCCCCCTGCAGTCCTCGTATAAGAAGGCATGGGACTGTGTGACCGCAGCCCCCTGCAGTCCTCATATAAGAAGGCATGGGACTGTGTGACCGCAGCCCCCTGCAGTCCTCATATAAGAAGGCATGGCACTGTGTGCCCCCCCCGCAGTCCTCATATAAGAAGGCATGGCACTGTGTGACCCCCCCGCAGTCCTCATATAAGAAGGCATGGCACTGTGTGACCGCAGCCCCCTGCAGTCCTCGTATAAGAAGGTATGGCACTGTGTGACCCCCCTCCCCGCTGTGACGTCCCTGGTGTTATCTGTGCGGCTGCAGACACCACCCAGGACATTATCACAGGACGCCAGGAACACACCGCACCCCAGACCGAGCGCACCGCCGCCAACACACATGGATATACTATATACACCGCACAACACCGGTATATACTATAACACCGCACCACACAGGTATATACTATATACACCGCACCCCAGACCGAGCGCACCGCCGCCAACACACATGGATATACTATATACACCGCACAACACCGGTATATACTATATACACCGCACCACACAGGTATATACTATATACACCGCACCCCAGACCGAGCGCACCGCCGCCAACACACATGGATATACTATATACACCGCACAACACCGGTATATACTATATACACCGCACCACACAGGTATATACTATATACACCGCACCCCAGACCGAGCGCACCGCCGCCAACACACATGGATATACTATATACACCGCACAACACCGGTATATACTATTACACCGCACCACACAGGTATATACTATATACACTGCACAACACAGGTATATACTATATACACCGCACAACACAGGTATATACTATATACACCGCACAACACAGGTATATACTATATACACCGCACCCCAGACCGAGCGCACCGCCGCCAACACACATGGATATACTATATACACCGCACAACACAGGTATATACTATATACCCAGCACAACACAGGTATATACTATATACACCGCACAACACAGGTATATACTATATACACCCGCACAACACAGGTATATACTATATACACCGCACAACACAGGTATATACTATATACACCGCACAACACAGGTATATACTATATACACCGCACAATACAGGTATATACTATATACAACCGCACAACACAGGTATATACTATATACACCGCACAACACAGGTATATACTATATACACCGCACAACACAGGTATATACTATATACACCGCACAACACAGGTATATTACTATATACACCGCACAATACAGGTATATACTATATACACCGCACAACACAGGTATATACTATATACACTGCACAACACAGGTATATGCTATATACACCGCACAACACAGGTATATACTATATACACCGCACAACACAGGTATATACTATATACACCCACAACACAGGTATATACTATATACACCGCACAATACAGGTATATACTATATACACCGCACAACACAGGTATATACTATATACACCGCACAACACAGGTATATACTATATACACCGCACAACACAGGTATATACTATATACACCGCACAACACAGGTATATACTATATACACTGCACAACACAGGTATATGCTATATACACCGCACAACACAGGTATATACTATATACACCGCACAACACAGGTATATACTATATACACCGCACCCCAGACCGAGCGCACCGCCGCCAACACACATGGATATACTATATACACCGCACAACACCGGTATATACTATATACACTGCACAACACAGGTATATGCTATATACACCGCACCCCAGACCGAGCGCACCGCCGCCAACACACATGGATATACTATATACACCGCACAACACCGGTATATACTATATAACACCGCACCACACAGGTATATACTATATACACCGCACCCCAGACCGAGCGGCACCGCCGCCACACACACATGGATATACTATATACACCGCACAACACAGGTATATACTATATACACTGCACCCCAGACCGAGCGCACCGCCGCCAACACACATGGATATACTATATACACCGCACAACACAGGTATATGCTATATACACCGCACAATACAGGTATATACTATATACACGCACAACACAGGTATATACTATATACACCGCACAACACAGGTATATACTATATACACTGCACAACAAGGTATATGCTATATACACCGCACAACACAGGTATATACTATATACACCGCACAACACAGGTATATACTATATACACCGCACCCAGACCGACGCACGCCGCCAACACACATGGATATACTATATACACCGCACAACACAGGTATATACTATATACACCGCACCCCAGACCGAGCACACCGCCGCCAACACACATGGATATACTATATACACCGCACAACACAGGTACGCCACACACAGGTATATACTATATACACCGCACAACCAGGTATAACTATAAACACTACAACCAGCACAACAGGATTCTATATACACCGCACAACACAGATATCATAACACCGCACAAACGGTATATACTATACACGCACACACAGGTATATACTATAACACCGCACCCAGACCAGACCCGCCAACAAGGTATATATATACACCACAACACGGTATATACTTATACACCGCACAACAGGATATATATATACACCGCACCCAGACGAGCGCACGCGCACACACATGGATATACTATATACACCGCACAACACGTTATATATACACCGCACCAACGGAATACCGCACAACACAGGATTACTATATACACGCACAAACAGGTATATATATATACACGCCAAACAGGTATATATATATACACCGCACCCAGACGAGGCACCCGCCAAACACAGGTATACTATATACACCAAACACAGGTATATACTATATACAGCACACAAGGAAACTATACACCGCCAACACAGGATATACTATATACACCGCACAACACAGGTATTACTATATACACGCACAACACAGGTATATATATATACACGCACAACACAGGTATATACTAATACACGCACAAACAGGTATATACTATATACACCGCACAACACAGGTATATACTATATACACGCACAAACAGGTATTACTATATACACCGCACAACACAGGTATATACTATATACACGCACAACACAGGTATATACTATATACACCGCACAAACAGGTATATACTATATACACGCACAACACAGGTATATACTATATACACGCACCCCAGAAGCAACACGCAACACAGGTATACTATATACACCGCACAACCAGGTATATACTATATACACGCACAACACAGGTATATACTATATACACCGCAACCAAACAGGTATACTATATACACCGCACAACACAGGTATATACTATATACACCGCACACACAGGTATATACTATATACACCGCACAACACAGGTATATACTATATACACCGCACAACACAGGTATATATACACGCACAAACAGGTATATCTATATACACCGCACAACACAGGTATATACTATATACACCGCACAACACAGGTTATACTATATACACCGCACCCCAGACCGAGCGCACGCGCCAACACACATGGATATACTATATACACCGCACAACACAGGTATATACTATATACACTGCACAACACAGGTATATCTATATACACCGCACCAACCGGACCACCGCCCACACACATGGATATACTATATACACGCACAACACGGTTATACTATATACACCGCACACACAGGTATATACTATATACAACCGCACAACACATGGTTATATAACTATATACAACCGCACACCAGACACACGCAACACACGACACAACAACAAGGTATATACTATATACACCGCACAACACAGGTATATACTATATACACCGCACACACAGGTATATACTATATACACCGCACAACACAGGTATATACTATTACACGCACAACACAGGTATATCTATATACACCGCACAACACAGGTATATACTATATACAGCACAAACAGTATATACTTATACACGCACCACCAGAGGCGCACGCGCAACCAGGATATACTATATACACGCACAACACAGGTATATACTATATACACCGCACACCAGACGATCACAAACCGACCGCCAACACACATGGATATACTATATACACCGCACAACACAGGTATATACTATATACACCGCACAACACAGGTATATACTATATACACCGCACCAACGACACGGCCTATAACACTTAATATATACACCGCACAACACAGGTATATACTATATAACACCCCGGCCAGCAAACACAGGTATATTAACTATATACTACACCGCACAATACAGGTATATATTAACTATATACAACCGCACAACACAGGTATATACTATATACACGCCAACAACATTACTATTACCGAATCATTAACTATATACACCGCACAACAGGTATATACTATATACCACACCGTTCTTTACACGCCAACACAGGTATATACTATATCAGTACACCGCACCCCAGACCGAGCACACCGCCGCCAACACACATGGATATACTATATACACCCCACAACACAGGTATATACTATATACACGCACAACACAGGTATATGCTATATACACCGCACCCCAGACCGAGCGCACCGCCGCCAACACACATGGATATACTATATACACCGCACAACACAGGTATATACTATATACACCGCACAACACAGGTATATACTATATACACCGCACAACACAGGTATATGCTATATACACCGCACAACACAGGTATTATACTATATACACCACACAACACAGGTATATACTATATACACCGCACAACACAGGTATATGCTATATACACCGCACAACACAGGTATATACTATATACACCGCACAACACAGGTATATACTATATACACCGCACAACACAGGTATATACTATATACACCGCACAACACGGGTATATGCTGTATTAGTGAAGGAAATAAGTATTTGACCCCTCCCAACCATTAGGGGTTGTGGCCCCTACAGAGCAGTTATCGGCTCCTCATCCCCTGGTTCCTGCATTACACACAGCTGTGTTACATTGTCACCTGTATACAATGTATCAGTCACCTGTAACCTCTACAACATGGGAAGAGCACAGAGCTGTGTAAGGATGTCAGGGAAAAGATCCTAGACCTGCACAAGGCTGGAATGTGCTACAAGACCATAAGGAAGACAAAGCTGGGGGAGAAGAGACAACTGTGGGGGCAATAGGGAGAGAATGGAGGAAATACACAATGAGGTCACTCCACATCGATCTGGGGATCCATGTAACATCTCACCTCGTGGGGGATCCAGGATCATGAGGAGGGGAGAGATCAGCTGAAAACTACACAGGGGGATCCAGGATCATGAGGAGGGGAGAGATCAGACTAAATCTACACAGGAGGATCCAGGATCATGAGGAGGGGAGAGATCAGCCTAATCTACACAGGAGGATCCAGGGGGATCATTAGGGAGGGGAGGAGAGATCAGCCTAATCTACACAGGGGATCCAGGATCATGAGGAGGGGAGAGATCAGCCTAATCTACACAGGGGATCCAGGATCATGAGGAGGGGAGAGATCAGCCTAATCTACACAGGGGGATCGAGGATCATGAGGAGGGGAGAGATCAGCCTAATCTACACAGGGGGATCCAGGATCATGAGAGAAGGGAGAGATCAGCCTAATCTACACAGGGGGATCCAGGATCATGAGGGGGAGAGATCAGCCTAATCTACACAGGGGGATCCAGGATCATGAGGAGTGGAGAGATCAGCCTAAATCTACACAGGGGATCCAGGATCATGAGGAGGGGAGAGATCAGCCTAAATCTACACGGGGGATCCAGGATCATGAGGAGGGGAGAGATCAGCCTAATCTACACGGGGAATCCAGGATCATGAGGAGGGGAGAGATCAGCCTAAATCTACACAGGGGAATCCAGGATCATGAGGAGGGGAGAGATCAGCCTAAATCTACACAGGGGGATCCAGGATCATGAGGAGGGGAGAGATCAGCCTAATCTACACAGGGGGATCCAGGATCATGAGGAGGGGAGAGATCAGCCTAATCTACACAGGGGGATCCAGGATCATGAGGAGGGGAGAGATCAGCCTAAAACTACACAGGGGGATCCAGGATCATGAGGAGGGGAGAGATCAGCTAATCTACACAGGGGGATCCAGGATCATGAGGAGGGAGAGATCAGCCTAATCTACACAGGGGGATCCAGGATCATGAGGAGGGGAGAGATCAGCCTAATCTACACGGGGGGATCCAGGATCATGAGGAGGGGAGAGATCAGCCTAAATCTACACAGGGGGATCCAGGATCATGAGGAGGGGAGAGATCAGCCTAATCTACACAGGGGGGATCCAGGATCATGAGGAGGGAGAGATCAGCCTAAATCTACACAGGGGGATCCAGGATCATGAGGAGAGGAGAGATCAGCCTAATCTACACAGGGGGGATCCAGGATCATGAGGAGGGGAGAGATCAGCCTAATCTACACGGGGGATCCAGGATCATGAGGAGGGGAGAGATCAGCCTAAATTACACAGGGGGATCCAAGATCATGAGGAGGGGAGAGATCAGCCTAATCTACACAGGGGGATCCAGGATCATGAGGAGGGGAGAGATCAGCCTAAATCTACACAGGGGGATCCAGGATCATGAGGAGGGGAGAGATCAGCCTAATCTACACGGGGGGATCCAGGATCATGAGGAGGGGAGAGATCAGCCTAAATCTACACAGGGGGATCCAGGATCATGAGGAGGGAGAGATCAGCCTAAAACTACACAGGGGGATCCAGGATCATGAGGAGGGGAGAGATCAGCCTAATCTACACAGGGGGATCCAGGATCATGAGGAGGGGAGAGATCAGCCTAATCTACACAGGGGGGATCCAGGATCATGAGGAGGGGAGAGATCAGCCTAAATCTACACAGGGGGATCCAGGATCATGAGGAGGGGAGAGATCAGCCTAATCTACACAGGGGGATCCAGGATCATGAGGAGGGGAGAGATCAGCCTAATCTACACAGGGGGATCCAGGATCATGAGGAGGGGAGAGATCAGCCTAAATCTACACAGGGGGATCCAGGATCATGAGGAGGGGAGAGATCAGCCTAAATCTACACAGGGGGATCCAGGATCATGAGGAGGGGAGAGATCAGCCTAAATCTACACAGGGGGATCCAGGATCATGAGGAGAGGAGAGATCAGCCTAATCTACACAGGGGGATCCAGGATCATGAGGAGGGGAGAGATCAGCCTAATCTACACAGGGGGATCCAGGATCATAGAGGAGGGGAGAGATCAGCCTAATCTACACAGGGAGGATCCAGGATCATGAGGAGGGGAGAGATCAGCCTAATCTACACAGGGGGATCCAGGATCATGAGGAGGGGAGAGATCAGCCTAATCTACACAGGGGGATCCAGGATCATGAGGAGGGGAGAGATCAACCTAATCTACACAGGGGGATCCAGGATCATGAGGAGGGGAGAGATCAGCCTAATCTACACAGGGGATCCAGGATCATGAAGAGGGAGAGATCAGCCTAAATCTACACAGGGGGATCCAGGATCATGAGGAGGGAGAGATCAGCCTAAATCTACATAGGGGATCCAGGATCATGAGGAGGGGAGAGATCAGCCTAATCTACACAGGAGGATCCAGGATCATGAGGAGGGGAGAGATCAGCCTAATCTACACAGGGGGATCCAGGATCATGAGGAGGGGAGAGATCAGCCTAAATCTACACAGGGGGATCCAGGATCATGGGGAGGGGAGAGATCAGCCTAATCTACACAGGGGGATCCAGGATCATGAGGAGGGGAGAGATCAGCCTAATCTACACAGGGGGATCATGAGGAGGGGAGAGATTAGCCTAAATCTACACAGGGGGATCCAGGATCATGAGGGGAGAGATCAGCCTAAATCTACACAGGGGGATCCAGGATCATGAGGAGTGGAGAGATCAGCCTAAATCTACACAGGGGGATCCAGGATCATGAGGAGGGGAGAGATCAGCCTAAATCTACACAGGGGGATCCAGGATCATGAGGGGAGAGATCAGCCTAAATCTACACAGGGGGATCCAGGATCATGAGGAGTGGAGAGATCAGCCTAAATCTACACAGGGGGATCCAGGATCATGAGGAGGGGAGAGATCAGCCTAAATCTACACGGGGGTGGAGGGGAAACTTGTTACTGATCTCAAGGCAGCTGGGACCACTGTCACCAAGAAAACCATTGGTAACACATTACACCATAATGGAGTAAATCCTGCAGTGCCGCACAGTCCCCTGCTCCAGAAGGCACATTGCCCCCGTCTGAAGTTACCAATGACACCTTGGTGATTGTGAGATGATTGGGGGAAGGTGCTGTGCTCAGAGGAGACAAACATTGGGATCTTTGACATTAACTCAACTCACCGTGTTTGGAGGAAGAGAAATGCTGCCTATGACCCACAGATCACCATCCCCACAGTCAGGCATGGTGGGGGAAACATTATGTTTTGGGGCTGTTTCTCTGCTATGGGCACAGGACGACTTCATCACATCAATGAGGGATGGAGCCATGTACCGTAATATCCTGAGTGACAGCCTCCTTCTCTCCACCAGGACATTAAAAATAAGACATGGCTGGGTCTTCCAGCACCACAATGACCCAAAACATCCAGCCAAGACCACAACGGAGTGGCTCAGAAAGAAGCACATTAAGGTGATGGAGTGGCCTAGCCAGTGTCCAGACCTTAATCCCATAGAAAACCGATGAAGGAGCTGAAGCTCCGAGTTACCAAGCGACAGCCCCAAAATCTTAATGATTTACAGATGATCTGCACAGAGGAGCGGAGCAAAATCCCTCCTGACATCAAACCTCATCATCAACTACAAGAAACGTCTGACTGCTGTGCAGCAACAAGGGTTCACCACCAAGTATTAAGTCTTGTCTGCCAGAGGGGTCAAAAACTTATTTCCTTCACTGTACACACACAGCACCACGTCCTCTGTCCTCATCCTCTGATCATTCAGGGGGTTGTTGGTGTGGTGTCTCGGAGGTGTTTCCTCCCCGGCGGCCTCTTTCCATACCTCAGCCATTTCCGATTTCTCAGACGATTCAGGATTTTCGGCTTTTTTTAGTCTCTATAGGAAGAATAAGGAAACATTTCTCCACCGCGGGGGGTAACGACACCGAACAAAGGGCAGGATGTGGATCCGGGCCCTGTCCTCAGCCGGAGAGTACACTGTCTATAGAGGAATAAGATAATAATCACACTGTGCTGATATAAGGACCAGATGTAAAGGACGACACTGTGCCGACTGTCCTCTCCTCTATAACACTGTGCCGGCTGTCCTCTCCTCTCCTCTATAACACTGTGCCGGCTGTCCTCTCCTCTCCTCTATAACACTGTGTCGGCTGTCCTCCCCTCTCCTCTATAACACTGTGCCGGCTGTCCTCTCCTCTATAACACTGTGCCGGCTGTCCTCTCCTCTCCTCTATAACACTGTGCCGGCTGTCCTCTCCTCTACCCCTCTATAACACTGTGTCGGCTGTCCTCTCCTCTCCTCTATAACACTGTGCCGGCTGTCCTCTCCTCTCCTCTATAACACTGTGTCGGCTGTCCTCTCCTCTATAACACTGTGTCGGCTGTCCTCTCCTCTATAACACTGTGTCGGCTGTCCTCTCCTCTATAACACTGTGTCGGCTGTCCTCTCCTCTCCTCTATAACACTGTGCCGGCTGTCCTCTCCTCTATAACACTGTGTCGGCTGTCCTCTCTTCTCTATAACACTGTGTCGGCTGTCCTCTCCTCTATAACACTGTGCCGGCTGTCCTCTCCTCTATAACACTGTGCCGACTGTCCTCTCCTCTCCTCTATAACACTGTGTCGGCTGTCCTCTCCTCTATAACACTGTGTCGGCTGTCCTCTCCTCTCCTCTATAACACTGTGCCGGCTGTCCTCTCCTCTATAACACTGTGTCGGCTGTCCTCTCCTCTATAACACTGTGCCGACTGTCCTCTCCTCTCCTCTATAACACTGTGTCGGCTGTCCTCTCCTCTATAACACTGTGCCGGCTGTCCTCTCCTCTATAACACTGTACCGGCTGTCCTCTCCTCTACCTCTATAACACTGTGTCGGCTGTCCTCTCCTCTATAACACTGTGCCGGCTGTCCTCTCCTCTATAACACTGTCGGCTGCTTCTTCTTACCTCTATCTGTACAGTGCCTCTCCTCTATAACACTGTGCCGGCTGTCCTCCTACCTCTATAACACTGTGTCGGCTGTCCTCTCCTCTATAATCACTGTGCCGGCTGTCCTCTCTTCCTCTATAACACTGTGCGCTGTCTCTCTACCTCCTCTCCTATAACACTGTGCCGGCTGTCCTCTCTCTACCCCTCTATAACACTGTGCGGCTGTCCTCTCTCTCTATAACACTGTGCGGCTGTCCTCTCTCTCTCCTTCCCCTCTATAACACTGTGCCGGCTGTCCTCTCCTCCTCTATAACACTGTGCCGGCTGTCCTCTCCCTCCTCTATAACACTGTGCCGGCTGTCCTCTCTCTCCTCTATAACACTGTGCCGGCTGTCCTCTCCTCTCTTATAACACTGTGCCGGCTGTCCTCCCCTCCCTCTATAACACTGTTCCGGCTGTCTCTCTCTCCTCTATAACACTGTGCCGGCTGTCCCTCCTTCCTCTATAACACTGTGCGGCTGTCTCTCCTCTCCTCTATAACACTGTGCCGGCTGTCCTCCTCCCTCTATAACACTGTGCCGGCTGTCCTCTCTATAACACTGTGCGTGTCCTCTCCTCTATAACACTGTCCGGCTGTCCTCCCTCATAACACTGTGCCGACTGTCCCTCCTCTCCTCTCTAACACTTGTACGGCTGTCCTCTCCTCTCTCTATAACACTGTGTCCGGCTGTCCTCTCCTCTCCTCTATAACACTGTCCGGCTGTCCTCCTCCTCTATAACACTGTGCGCTGTCCTCTCCTCTATAACACTGTGCCGGTCTGTCCTTCCACTCCTCCTCTATAACACTTTTCCGGGCTGTCCTCTCTCTCCTTAACACTGTGCCGGCTGTCCTCTCCTCTATAAACACTGTGCCGCTGTCTCTCTTCCTCTATAACACTGTGTCGGCTGTCCTCTCCTCTCTCTATAACACTGTGCCGGCTGTCCTCTCCTCTCCTCTATAACACTGTGCCGGCTGTCCTCCCTCCTCTATAACACTGTGCCCGGCTGTCCTCCTCCCTCTATAACACCTGTGCGGCTGTCCTCTCCTCTATAACACTGTGCGGCTGTCCTCTCCTCCCTCCCTATAACACTGTGCCGGCTGTCCTTCCTCCTCTCCTCTTATAACACTGTGCCGGCTGTCCTCTCCTCTCCTCTATAACACTGTGCTGGCTGTCCTCTCCCTCTATAACACTGTGCCCGGCTGTCCTCTCCTCTCCTCTATAACACTGTGCCGGCTGTCCTCTTCCTCTATAACACTGTGCCGGCTGTCCTCTCTCTCCTCTATAACACTGTGCCGGCTGTCCTCTCCCTCTATAACACTGTGCCGCGCTGTCCTCTCCTCTATAACCACTGTCCGGCTTCCCTCTTCCTCTATAACACTGTTCCCTGTCCTCTCCTCTATAACACTGTGCCGGCTGTCCTCTCCTCTCATAACACTGTGCGGCTGTCCTCTCCTCTCCTATAACACTGTCCGGCTGTCCTCCTCTCTCTATAACACTGTGCCGGCCTCTCCTCTCTCCTCTATACACACTGTGCTCGGCTTGTCCTCTCCTCTATAACACTGTGCCGGCTGTCCTCCTCCTCTCCTCTATAACACTGTGCCGGCTGTCCCTCTCCTCTATAACACTGTGCCGGCTGTCCTCTCCTCCCTCTATAACACTGTGCCGGCTGTCCTCTCCTTCTACCTCTATAACACTGTGCCGGCTGTCCTTCCCTCCCTCTATAACAATGTCGGCTGTCCTCCTCTCCTCTAAACACTGTGCCGGCTGTCCTCTCCTCTATAACACTGTGCCGCTGTCCTTCCTCTCCTCTATAACACTGTCCGGCTGTCCTCTCCTCTATAACACTGTGCCGGCTGTCCTTCCTCTCTCCTCTATAACACTGTGCCTGTCGGCTGTCCTCTTCTATACACTGTGCGGCTGTCCTCTCTCTATAACACTGTCCGGCTGTCCTTCCTCTCTCTATAACACTGTCGGCTGTCCTCTCCTCCTTATAACACTGTGCGGCTGTCCTTCTCTATAACACTGTCCGCTGTCCTCTCTATAACTGTGCGCTGTCCTCTCCTCTATAACACTGTGCCGGCTGTCCTCTCTCTCTTCCTTCTCCTCCTCTATAACATGTCCGGCTGTCCTCTCCTCTACCCCCTCTATAACACTGTGCCGGCTGTCCTCTCCTCTATAACACTGTGTCGGCTGTCCTCTCCTCCTCTATAACACTGTGACCTGCTGTCCTCTCCTCTATAACACTGTGGCGGCTGTCCTCTCCTCTATAACATGTGCAGGCTGTCCTCTCCTCTATAACACTGTGCCAGGCTGTCCTCTCCTCTATAACACTGTGCCGGCTGTCCTCTCTCCTCTATAACACTGTGCCGGCTGTCCTCTCACCCCTCTATAACACTGTGCCGGCTGTCCTCTCCTCTATAACACTGTTCCGGCTGTCCTCTCCTCTATAACACTGTACCGGCTGTCCTCTCCTCTCCTCTATAACACTGTGCCGGCGCTTCCTCTCCTCTATAACACTGTGCGGCTGTCCTCTCCTCTATAACACTGTGCCGGCTGTCCTCTCCTCTATAACACTGTGCCGGCTGTCCTCTCCTCTCACTGCGCTTCCTCCCTCTATAACACTGTGCCGGCTGTCCTCTTTCCTGTCCTGTCCTCTACCTCTATAAACTCCTGTCTCCTCTATACCTGTCCTTCCTCTACCTCTATAACACTGTGCGGCTGTCCTCCCCTCTATAACACTGTGCCGGCTGTCCTCTCTCCTCTATAACACTGTGCCGGCTGTCTCTCCTCCTCTATAACACTGTGCCGGCTGTCCTCTCCTCTATAACACTGTCCGGCTGTCCTCTCTCCTCTCCTCTATAACACTGTGTCGGCTGTCCTCTCCTCTATAACACTGTGCCGGCTGTCCTCTCCTCTATAACACTGTACCGGCTGTCCTCTCCTCTCCTCTATAACACTGTGTCGGCTGTCCTCTCCTCTATAACACTGTGCCGGCTGTCCTCTCCTCCTTATAACACTGTGTCGGCTGTCCTCTCCTCTATAACACTGTGTCCGGCTGTCTCTCCTCTCCTCTATAACACTGTGCCAGCTGTCCTCTCCTCTATAACACTGTGCCGGCTGTCCTCTCCTCTCCTTATAACACTGTGCCGCTGTCCTTCTCCTCTATACACTGTGCCGGCTGTCCTCTCCTCTATAACACTGTGCCGGCTGTCCTCTCTTCCTCTTACCTGCGTACCCCTCTATAACACTGTGCCGGCTTGTCCTCTTCCTCTTCACACCTCTATTAACACTGTCCGGCTTCCTCTTAGCGCTATGTAACTCTCAATAGAAGTGTCCATAGAGTCATGGCACTCAATAAAGGGTCCTGCAGATAATGACCAAGAGGGGGCCATCAGAGTCATGGCAACCAAGAGGGGGCCACAGAGTCATGGCACCAATGAGGGAACCATAGAGTTCATGGAACAATGAGGGGGCCACAGAGTCATCAGGAACGAGTCATGACATGAGGCCATCAGAGTCATGGAACAATGAGGGGCCACAGAGTCATGGCACCAAGAGGGGCCAAGAGTCACTGGCACCATGAGGAACCACTAGAGTCATGGAACCAATGAGGAACCACTAGAGTCATGGAACCAATGAGGGGGCCACAGAGTACATGGAACCAATGAGGGAACCCTAGAGTCATGGAACCAATGAGGGAACCATAGAGTCATGGAACCAATGAGGGAACCACAGAGTCATGGAACCAATGAGGGGCCAAGAGTCATGGAACCAATGAGGGAACCATAGAGTCATGGAACCAATGAGGGAACCACATGAGTCATGGAACCAATGAGGAGCCACAGAGTCATGGAACCAATGAGGGAACCATAGAGTCATGGCACCAATGAGGGGGCCACAGAGTCATGGAACCAATGAGGGACCAAGAGTCATGGAACCAATGAGGGGCCACAGAGTCATGGAACCAATGAGAGGGAACCATAGAGTCATGGAACCAATGAGGGGGCACCACAGAGTCATGGAAACCAATGAGGGAACCAAGAGTCTATGGAACCCAATTGAGGGGGCCACAGAGTCATGGCACCAAGAGGGGACCACAGAGTCATGGAACCAATGAGGGGGCCAACCATGAGTCATGGCACCAAGGAGGGGACCAACATGAGAGTCATGGCCAAGGAGCGGCAGAACCACAGAGTCATGGCACCAAGAGGGGGCCACAGAGTCATGGAACCAATGAGGGACCATCAGAGTCATGGCACCAAGGAGGGCCACAGAGTCTGCCAAGAGGCAAGAGTCATGGACACCAATGAGGGGACCACAGAGTCATGGAACCAATGAGGGAACACAGAGTCATGGAACCAATGAGGGGCCACAGAGTCATGGAAACAATGAGGGAACCACAGAGTCATGGCACCAAGAGGGGCCACAGAGTCATGGCAACCAATGAGGGAACCATAGAGTCATGGAACCAATGAGGGAACCACAGAGTCATGGCCAAGGAGGGCCACAGAGTCATGGACCAAGAGGGAGACCACAGAGTCATGGCAACCAATGAGGGAACCATAGAGTAATGGAACCAATGAGGGGGCCACAGAGTCATGGCACCAATGAGGGAACCATAGAGTAATGGAACCAATGAGGGAACCATAGAGTAATGGAACCAATGAGGGGGCCACAGAGTCATGGAACCAATGAGGGAACCACAGAGTCATGGAACCAATGAGGGAACCATAGAGTAATGGAACCAATGAGGGGGCCACAGAGTCATGGCACCAATGAGGGAACCATAGAGTAATGGAACCAATGAGGGAACCACAGAGTCATGGCACCAATGAGGGAACCATAGAGTAATGGCACCAATGAGGGAACCACAGAGTCATGGCACCTAGGAGGGGGCCACAGAGTCATGTCCCACACTATGTTACACTCCCGTAATCAGTGCAAGGTGTACTCACATCTGCGTGTAAACTTGGCGAGTGCAATCCGATAAACCATCACAAGGATCTTAGAGTGACGCCATCTGAGAGGATTTCCTCAGCAAGAAACGTGAGGTATAAATGGCCGTATAGAGCGTCTGGGTGCGGAGCCTGCCCAGATTCTACCAATGCCAGTGTATGGGTGAGGCGAGCACACGCACTGCACACGCACTGCACACGTACTGCACAAGCACTGCACACGCACAGCACACACACAGCACACGCACTGCACACACGCACTGCACACACACAGCACACGCACTGCACACAACACACATAGCACACACACAGCACACGCACTGCACACGCACAGCACACGCACTGCACACACTGCATACACACAGCACACGCACTGCACACACACAGCACACGCACTGCACACACACAGCACACGCACAGCACACGCACAGCACACACATAGCACACGCACAGCACACGCACTGCACAAGCACTGCACAAGCACTGCACACACACAGCACACGCACAGCACACGCACTGCACAAGCACTGCACAAGCACTGCACACACACAGCACATGCACAGCACACGCACTGGACACGCACTGCACACACACACAGCACACGCACTGCACACGCACTGCACACGCACTGCACACACACTGTGATTGTAGCATGGTCTTTTCCACGCTGTAAAAAGTAGGAAGAGCCAGACAGACAGACAGCATAGATAGACCAAACGCACCGGTCTCCACTGCTGTTTCCAGGGCCACACATTAAGCTTCATGAATATTCACTGCATATTGACCGTCAGCAGCCAATCACAGACACACACATTCTGTGAGAGCCTCTGTGATTGGCTGTGCACTCACAATCTGTACGGTGTCTGTGATTGGTAACCAGCCTGCCGTCATACGAGTGTAAAATAAAGAAATAATAGGAAAAAAGTGCAGGGCGTCTGTGTATTTGTCATCCTCAGCACAGATAAAGCGGACAGCTGCGAGCTGCCACCCTCAGCTGCCTGTTTTACCTTGGTGTTTTTTAACTCTTTCCTTACAGGATTGGTAATAATCGGGTCTCATAGAGCCCTGAACGTTATCTATCTGGCAATCATCAGCTGTCATTAACCCACACCAGTGCATCGGGCACACCCGGGCAAAGCGCCAGGAATTGGTGCTTCTAATGAATGCAGGCTGCTATTCTATAGCGTAGAGAGGCCCAATAACTATGGACCCCACCACGCTGAGAATACCAGCCATTCGCTGCCTCGGTTTACCCTGGCTAGCAATCAAAAATAGTGTGAGGTCCATGCATTTTTTTGTTGCCAGCTCAAGGTAAAACAAGGCAGCTGAAGGTGGCAGCTCGCAGCTGTCCGCTTTATTTGTGCTGAGAGTAAAAATATACAATGAAGCCCTACATGCTTTTCTTCCCTCCATATGCCGTCCGAGTGCTGTGCGGTGTTTATATCGCACCCATACACTTGCATTAGGGGAATCTCGGTGAGGTCCACAGACATACAGTACACAGCCGGTACACAGCCGGTACACAGCCGGTACACAGCCAGTACACAGCCAGTACACAGCCAGTACACAGCCGGTACACAGCCGGTACACAGCCGGTACACAGCCGGTACACAGCCAGTACACACCCGGTACACAGCCAGTACACAGCCAGTACACAGCCGGTACACAGCCGGTACACAGCCGGTACACAGCCAGTACACAGCCGGTACACAAACGGTACACAGCCAGTACACAGCCAGTACACAGCCGGTACACAGCCGGTACACAGCCGGTACACAGCCGGTACACAGCCGGTACACAGCCAGTACACAGCTGGTACACAAACGGTACACAGCCAGTACACAGCCAGTACACAGCCGTACACAGCCGGTACACAGCCGGTACACAAACGGTACACAGCCAGTACACAGCCGGTACACAGCCAGTACACAGCCGGTACGCAGCATACTGACATTTTTTCCTGAGGCCGTTTCTTGCAGATGAGCCGGCAGTATTGTGTGACATCAGGGGAGCGCAGTCTGAGGTTCTCTGGGATTATCGGCTGACGCTCCGTCCATTCTTGTTATTTCTCACATTTCTGGGTCAGATTTTGGGTTTTGTGGAAAGTTATAATTATTGTCGTCTGTCCTCCGTCCGGTGGAGCAATTATGGAGCCGCATCCTCTCCCGCCCGCACACATCCTCTACTCCTGCCTAGGTCTCTTGGCTCAGTGCTGGATCTGACAGACGGACGTCCCGGACTTTTCTGGTTCCCCATTGATTCTAGTTGCGGTGCCGGTCCCCCCAGGTTTAGATATTTGGGTTCACTCAGAGGCATTGGTGGACATAGATACAGTAGATATCGCATTATAATACACAGGTTTACCTGCTGTGGAGGTGGATATGGGACCCCTTATCTTTTGGGCCCCTGTGCGGTTGCACCAATGATATGTCCGCCCCACAGGAGATCATAGACAGCTGAAGATGGCGGTGACCGTGCAGGACCGACACCGGACCCAGGATCACCGGGGCGCACCGGAGTCATCCTCCAGCATCTGGAAAATTATATCTGCAGACACATAAACCTGCTATCCCCTATATACCGCCATACAGTGTCCACATAATACTTATAATTAATGCCTACACCATACTGCTACACCACATTAATAATACCGCCATACAGTGTCCACATAAAGCTTGTAATTAATGCCTACATCATACTGCTACAACACATTAATAATACCGCCATACAGTGTCCACATAAAGCTCCTAATTAATGCCTACATCATACTGCTACAACACATTAATAATACCGCCATACAGTGTCCACATAAAGCTCCTAATTAATGCCTACACCATACTGCTACAACACATTAATAATACCGCCATACAGTGTCCACATAAGCTCCTAATTAATGCCTACACCATACTGCACAGCACATTAATAATACCGCCATACAGTGTCCACATAAAGCTCCTAATTAATGCCTACACCATACTGCTACAACACATTAATAATACCGCCATACAGTGTCCACATAAAGCCTAATTAATGCCTACACCATACTGCTACACACATTAATAATACCGCCATACAGTGTCCACATAAAGCTTATTAAGCCACAGTAATATTAATAAGCATACAGTTCACTAAGCTTTTACCTACTGCTACAACACATTAATAATACCGCCATACAGTGTCCACATAAAGCCTGTAATTAATGCCTACATCATACTGCTACAACACATTAATAATACCGCCATACAGTGTCCATATAAAGCTTGTAATTAATGCCTACACCATACTGCTACAACACATTAATAATACCGCCATACAGTGTCCACATAAAGCCTTAATTAATGCCTACATCATACTGCTACAATCACATTAATAATACCGCCATACAGTGTCCACATAAAGCTCCTAATAATGCCTACATCATACTGCTACAACACATTAATAATACCGCCATACAGTGTCCACATAAAGCCTGTAATTAATGCCTACATCATACTGCTACAACACATTAATAATACCGCCATACAGTGTCCACATAAAGCCTCTAATTAATGCCTACATCATACTGCTACATCACATTAATAATACCGCCATACAGCGTCCACATAAAGCTCCTAATTAATGCCTACACCATACTGCTACACCACATTAATAATACCGCCATACAGTGTCCACATAAAGCTCCTAATTAATGCCTACATCATACTGCTACAACACATTAATAATACCGCCATACAGTGTCCACATAAAGCTCCTAATTAATGCCTACATCATACTGCTACAACACATTAATAATACCGCCATACAGTGTCCACATAAAGCTCCTAATTAATGCCTACATCATACTGCTACAGCACATTAATAATACCGCCATACAGTGTCCACATAATGCTCCTAATTAATGCCTACATCATACTGCTACAACACATTAATAATACCGCCATACAGTGTCCACATAAAGCTCCTAATTAATGCCTACATCATACTGCTACATCACATTAATAATACCGCCATACAGTGTCCACATAAAGCCTCTAATTAATGCCTACACCATACTGCTACAACACATTAATAATACCGCCATACAGTGCCCACATAAAGCTCCTAATTAATGCCTACATCATACTGCTACAACACATTAATAATACCGCCATACAGTGCCCACATAAAGCTCCTAATTAATGCTACATCAATACTGCTACAACACATTAATAATACCGCCATACAGCGTCCACATAAAGCTCCTAATTAATGCCTACACCATACTGCTACAACACATTAATAATACCGCCATACAGTGTCCACATAAAGCCTGTAATTAATGCCTACACATACTGCTACAACATATTAATAATACCGCCATACAGCGTCCACATAATGCTCCTAATTAATGCCTACATCATACTGCTACAACACATTAATAATACCGCCATACAGTGTCCACATAAAGCCCTAATTAATGCCTACACCATACTGCTACAACATATTAATAATACCGCCATACAGCGTCCACATAATGCTCCTAATTAATGCCTACATCATACTGCTACAACACATTAATAATACCGCCATACAGCGTCCACATAATGCTCCTAATTAATGCCTACATCATACTGCTACAACACATTAATAATACCGCCATACAGTGTCCACATAAAGATAATTAATGCCTACATCATACTGCTACAACACATTAATAATACCGCCATACATGTCCACATAAAGCTCCTAATTAATGTCTACACCATACTGCTACAGCACATTAATAATACCGCCATACAGTGTCCACATAAAGCTTGTAATTAATGCCTACACCATACTGCACATCACATTAATAATACCGCCATACAGCGTCCACATAAAGCTCCTAATTAATCCTACATCATACTGCTACAGCACATTAATAATACCGCCATACAGTGTCCACATAAAGCCTGTAATTAATGCCTACACCATACTGCTACACACATTAATAATACCGCCATACAGTGTCCACATAAAGCTCCTAATTAATGTCTTCATCATACGCTACATCACATTAATAATACCGCCATACAGTGTCCACATAAAGCTCCTAATTAATGCCTACATCATACTGCTACAACACAATTAATAATACCGCCATACAGTGTCCACATAAAGCTCCTAATTAATGCCTACATCATACTGCCTACACCACATTAATAATACCGCCATACAGTGTCCACATAAAGCTTGTAATTAATGCCTACACCATACTGCTACAACACATTAATAATACCGCCATACAGTGTCCACATAAAGCCTGTAATTAATGCCTACATCATACTGCTACATCACATTAATAATACCGCCATACAGTGTCCACATAAAGCTTGTAATTAATGCTACATCATACTGCTACAACACATTAATAATACCGCCATACAGTGTCCACATAAAGCTCCTAATTAATGTCTACACCATACTGCTACAGCACATTAATAATACTGCCATACAGTGTCCACATAAAGCTTGTAATTAATGCCTACACCATACTGCTACAACACATTAATAATACCGCCATACAGTGTCCACATAAAGCCTGTAATTAATGCCTACATCATACTGCTACATCACATTAATAATACCGCCATACAGTGTCCACATAAAGCTCCTAATTAATGCCTACATCATACTGCTACAACACATTAATAATACCGCCATACAGTGTCCACATAAAGCCTGTAATTAATGCCTACATCATACTGCTACAACACATTAATAATACCGCCATACAGTGTCCACATAAAGCCTCTAATTAATGCCTACATCATACTGCTACATCACATTAATAATACCGCCATACAGCGTCCACATAAAGCTCTCTAATTAATGCCTACACCATACTGCTACACACATTAATAATACCGCCATACAGTGTCCACATAAAGCTCCTAATTAATGCCTACATCATACTGCTACAACACATTAATAATACCGCCATACAGTGTCCCACATAAAGCTCCTAATTAATGCCTACATCATACTGCTACAACACATTAATAATACCGCCATACAGTGTCCACATAAAGCTCCTAATTAATGCCTACATCATACTGCTACAGCACATTAATAATACCGCCATACAGTGTCCACATAATGCTCCTAATTAATGCCTACATCATACTGCTACAACACATTAATAATACCGCCATACAGTGTCCACATAAAGCTCCTAATTAATGCCTACATCATACTGCTACACACATTAATAATACCGCCATACAGTGTCCACATAAAGCCTCTAATTAATGCCTACACCATACTGCTACAACACATTAATAATACCGCCATACAGTGCCCACATAAAGCTCCTAATTAATGCCTACATCATACTGCTACAACACATTAATAATACCGCCATACAGTGCCCACATAAAGCTCCTAATTAATGCCTACATCATACTGCTACAACACATTAATAATATCGCCATACAGCGTCCACATAAAGCTCCTAATTAATGCCTACACCATATGCTACAACACATTAATAATACCGCCATACAGTGTCCACATAAAGCCTGTAATTAATGCCTACACCATACTGCTACAACATATTAATAATACCGCCATACAGCGTCCACATAAGCTCCTAATTAATGCCTACATCATACTGCTACAACACATTAATAATACCGCCATACAGTGTCCACATAAAGCCTCTAATTAATGCCTACACCATATCTGCATAACAAACAATTAATATACCGCCATACAGCGTCCACAATAATCTCCATTAATATTAATGCCTACATCATACTGCTACAACACATTAATAATACCGCCATACAGCGTCCACATAATGCTCCTAATTAATGCCTACATCATACTGCTACAACACATTAATAATACCGCCATACAGTGTCCACATAAAGATAATTAATGCCTACATCATACTGCTACAACACATTAATAATACCGCCATACAGTGTCCACATAAAGCTCCTAATTAATGTCTACACCATACTGCTACAGCACATTAATAATACCGCCATACAGTGTCCACATAAAGCTTGTAATTAATGCCTACACCATACTGCTACATCACATTAATAATACCGCCATACAGCGTCCACATAAAGCTCCTAATTAATGCCTACATCATACTGCTACAGCACATTAATAATACCGCCATACAGTGTCCACATAAAGCCTGTAATTAATGCCTACACCATACTGCTACACCACATTAATAATACCGCCATACAGTGTCCACATAAAGCTCCTAATTAATGTCTTCATCATACTGCTACATCACATTAATAATACCGCCATACAGTGTCCACATAAAGCTCCTAATTAATGCCTACATCATACTGCTACAACACATTAATAATACCGCCATACAGTGTCCACATAAAGCTCCTAATTAATGCCTACATCATACTGCTACACCACATTAATAATACCGCCATACAGTGTCCACATAAAGCCTCTAATTAATGCCTACATCATACTGCTACAACACATTAATAATACCGCCATACAGTGCCCACATAAAGCTTGTAATTAATGTCTACATCATACTGCTACAACACATTAATAATACCGCCATACAGTGTCCACTAAAGCTCCTAATTAATGTCTACACCATACTGCTACAACACATTAATAATACCGCCATACAGTGTCCACATAATGCTCCTAATTAATGCCTACATCATACTGCTACAGCACATTAATAATACCGCCATACAGTGTCCACATAAAGATAATTAATGTCTACATCATACTGCTACAACACATTAATAATACCGCCATACAGTGTCCACATAAAGCTTGTAATTAATGTCTACATCATACTGCTACAACACATTAATAATACCGCCATACAGTGTCCACATAAAGCTCCTAATTAATGTCTACACCATACTGCTACATCACATTAATAATACCGCCATACAGTGTCCACATAAAGCTCCTAATTAATGCCTACACCATACTGCTACAACACATTAATAATACCGCCATACAGCGTCCACATAAAGCTCCTAATTAATGCCTACACCATACTGCTACAACACATTAATAATACCGCCATACAGTGTCCACATAAAGCCTGTAATTAATGCCTACATCATACTGCTACAACACATTAATAATACCGCCATACAGTGTCCACATAAAGCTCCTAATTAATGCCTACATCATACTGCTACAACACATTAATAATACTGCCATACAGTGTCCACATAAAGCTTGTAATTAATGCCTACATCATACTGCTACAACACATTAATAATACCGCCATACAGTGTCCACATAATACTTATAATTAATGCCTACACCATACTGCTACAACACATTAATAATACCGCCATACAGTGTCCACATAAAGCTCCTAATTAATGCCTACATCATACTGCTACAACACATTAATAATACCGCCATACAGTGTCCACATAAAGCTTGTAATTAATGCCTACACCATACTGCTACAGCACATTAATAATACCGCCATACAGCGTCCACATAAAGCCTGTAATTAATGCCTACACCATACTGCTACAACACATTAATAATACCGCCATACAGTGTCCACATAAAGCTCCTAATTAATGCCTACACCATACTGCTACACCACATTAATAATACCGCCATACAGTGTCCACATAAAGCCTGTAATTAATGCCTACACCATACTGCTACAACACATTAATAATACCGCCATACAGTGTCCACATAAAGCTCCTAATTAATGCCTACATCATACTGCTACAACACATTAATAATACCGCCATACAGTGTCCACATAAAGCCTGTAATTAATGCCTACATCATACTGCTACAACACATTAATAATACCGCCATACAGTGTCCACATAAAGCCTCTAATTAATGCCTACATCATACTGCTACATCACATTAATAATACCGCCATACAGCGTCCACATAAAGCTCCTAATTAATGCCTACACCATACTGCTACACCACATTAATAATACCGCCATACAGTGTCCACATAAAGCTCCTAATTAATGCCTACATCATACTGCTACAACACATTAATAATACCGCCATACAGTGTCCACATAAAGCTCCTAATTAATGCCTACATCATACTGCTACAACACATTAATAATACCGCCATACAGTGTCCACATAAAGCTCCTAATTAATGCCTACATCATACTGCTACAGCACATTAATAATACCGCCATACAGTGTCCACATAATGCTCCTAATTAATGCCTACATCATACTGCTACAACACATTAATAATACCGCCATACAGTGTCCACATAAAGCTCCTAATTAATGCCTACATCATACTGCTACATCACATTAATAATACCGCCATACAGTGTCCACATAAAGCCTCTAATTAATGCCTACACCATACTGCTACAACACATTAATAATACCGCCATACAGTGCCCACATAAAGCTCCTAATTAATGCCTACATCATACTGCTACAACACATTAATAATACCGCCATACAGTGCCCACATAAAGCTCCTAATTAATGCCTACATCATACTGCTACAACACATTAATAATACCGCCATACAGCGTCCACATAAAGCTCCTAATTAATGCCTACACCATACTGCTACAACACATTAATAATACCGCCATACAGTGTCCACATAAAGCCTGTAATTAATGCCTACACCATACTGCTACAACATATTAATAATACCGCCATACAGCGTCCACATAATGCTCCTAATTAATGCCTACATCATACTGCTACAACACATTAATAATACCGCCATACAGTGTCCACATAAAGCCTCTAATTAATGCCTACACCATACTGCTACAACATATTAATAATACCGCCATACAGCGTCCACATAATGCTCCTAATTAATGCCTACATCATACTGCTACAACACATTAATAATACCGCCATACAGCGTCCACATAATGCTCCTAATTAATGCCTACATCATACTGCTACAACACATTAATAATACCGCCATACAGTGTCCACATAAAGATAATTAATGCCTACATCATACTGCTACAACACATTAATAATACCGCCATACAGTGTCCACATAAAGCTCCTAATTAATGTCTACACCATACTGCTACAGCACATTAATAATACCGCCATACAGTGTCCACATAAAGCTTGTAATTAATGCCTACACCATACTGCTACATCACATTAATAATACCGCCATACAGCGTCCACATAAAGCTCCTAATTAATGCCTACATCATACTGCTACAGCACATTAATAATACCGCCATACAGTGTCCACATAAAGCCTGTAATTAATGCCTACACCATACTGCTACACCACATTAATAATACCGCCATACAGTGTCCACATAAAGCTCCTAATTAATGTCTTCATCATACTGCTACATCACATTAATAATACCGCCATACAGTGTCCACATAAAGCTCCTAATTAATGCCTACATCATACTGCTACAACACATTAATAATACCGCCATACAGTGTCCACATAAAGCTCCTAATTAATGCCTACATCATACTGCTACACCACATTAATAATACCGCCATACAGTGTCCACATAAAGCTCCTAATTAATGCCTACATCATACTGCTACACCACATTAATAATACCGCCATACAGTGTCCACATAAAGCTCCTAATTAATGTCTACACCATACTGCTACAACACATTAATAATACCGCCATACAGTGCCCACATAAAGCTCCTAATTAATGCCTACATCATACTGCTACAGCACATTAATAATACCGCCATACAGTGTCCACATAAAGCTCCTAATTAATGTCTACACCATACTGCTACAGCACATTAATAATACCGCCATACAGTGTCCACATAAAGCTTGTAATTAATGCCTACACCATACTGCTACATCACATTAATAATACCGCCATACAGTGTCCACATAAAGCTCCTAATTAATGCCTACACCATACTGCTACAACACATTAATAATACCGCCATACAGTGTCCATATAAAGCTTGTAATTAATGTCTACATCATACTGCTACAGCACATTAATAATACCGCCATACAGCGTCCACATAAAGCTTGTAATTAATGTCTACATCATACTGCTACAGCACATTAATAATACCGCCATACAGGTCCACATAAAGCTCCTAATTAATGTCTACATCATACTGCTACATCACATTAATAATACCGCCATACAGTGTCCACATAAAGCTCCTAATTAATGCCTACATCATACTGCTACAACACATTAATAATACCGCCATACAGTGCCCACATAAAGCTCCTAATTAATGCCTACACCATACTGCTACAACACATTAATAATACCGCCATACAGTGCCCACATAAAGCTCCTAATTAATGCCTACATCATACTGCTACAGCACATTAATAATACCGCCATACAGTGTCCACATAAAGCTTGTAATTAATGCCTACATCATACTGTTACAACACATTAATAATAGCGCCATACAGTGTCCACCTAAAGCTTGTAATTAATGTCTACATCATACTGCTACATACAATTAATAATACGCCATACAGTGTCCACATAAAGCCTCTAATTAATGCCTACATCATACTGCTACATCACATTAATAATACCGCCATACAGTGTCCACATAAAGCTTGTAATTAATGCCTACACATACTGTTACATCACATTAATAATACCGCCATACAGTGTCCACATAAAGCTCTAATTAATGCCTACACCATACTGCTACAACACATTAATAATACCGCCATACAGCGTCCACATAATGCTCCTAATTAATGCCTACATCATACTGCTACAATACATTAATAATACCGCCATACAGTGTCCACATAAAGCTCCTAATTAATGCCTACATCATACTGCTACACCACATTAATAATACCGCCATACAGTGTCCACATAAAGCTCCTAATTAATGCCTACATCAATACTGCTACATACATTAATAATACCGCCATACAGTGTCCAATAAAGCTTGTAATTAATGCCTACATCATACTGCTACAACATATTAATAATACCGCCATACAGTGTCCAAAAAAAGCTTGTAATTAATGTCTACACCATACTGCTACACCACATTAATAATACCGCCATACAGTGTCCACATAAAGCCTGTAATTAATGCCTACATCATACTGCTACACCACATTAATAATACCGCCATACAGTGTCCACATAAAGCTCCTAATTAATGCCTACATCATACTGCTACAGCACATTAATAATACCGCCATACAGTGTCCACATAAAGCTTGTAATTAATGCCTACACCATACTGCTACAACACATTAATAATACCGCCATACAGTGTCCACATAAAGCCTCTAATTAATGCCTACATCATACTGCTACATCACATTAATAATACCGCCATACAGTGTCCACATAAAGCTCCTAATTAATGCCTACATCATACTGCTACAACACATTAATAATACCGCCATACAGTGTCCACATAAAGCCTGTAATTAATGCCTACACCATACTGCTACAACATATTAATAATACCGCCATACAGCGTCCACATAATGCTCCTAATTAATGCCTACATCATACTGCTACATCACATTAATAATACCGCCATACAGTGTCCACATAAAGATAATTAATGCCTACATCATACTGCTACAACACATTAATAATACCGCCATACAGTGTCCACATAAAGCTCCTAATTAATGCCTACACCATACTGCTACAACACATTAATAATACCGCCATACAGTGTCCACATAAAGCTCCTAATTAATGCCTACACCATACTGCTACATCACATTAATAATACCGCCATACAGTGTCCACATAAAGCTTGTAATTAATGCCTACACCATACTGTTACATCACATTAATAATACCGCCATACAGTGTCCACATAAAGCTCCTAATTAATGCCTACACCATACTGCTACAACACATTAATAATACCGCCATACAGTGTCCACATAAAGCTTGTAATTAATGCCTACATCATACTGCTACAACACATTAATAATACCGCCATACAGTGTCCACATAATGCTCCTAATTAATGCCTACATCATACTGCTACAGCACATTAATAATACCGCCATACAGTGTCCACATAAAGCTCCTAATTAATGCCTACATCATACTGCTACAACACATTAATAATACCGCCATACAGTGTCCACATAAAGCCTGTAATTAATGCCTACACCATACTGCTACATCACATTAATAATACCGCCATACAGCGTCCACATAAAGCCTCTAATTAATGCCTACACCATACTGCTACAACACATTAATAATACCGCCATACAGCGTCCACATAAAGCCTCTAATTAATGCCTACATCATACTGCTACAACACATTAATAATACCGCCATACAGTGTCCACATAAAGCTCCTAATTAATGCCTACATCATACTGCTACATCACATTAATAATACCGCCATACAGTGTCCACATAAAGCCTCTAATTAATGTCTACATCATACTGCTACAACACATTAATAATACCGCCATACAGTGTCCACATAAAGCCTCTAATTAATGCCTACATCATATGTCAAAGCCAAGTGTAATGAAAGTTCAGACTGAACAGCAGCCGCCGGACAGAACAATCCCAGAGGAGACACGGGAATAAGGAACATCACGAGCCCATAATGTGTCATGTGAGGAAGGACAGAGTCACACAGCAACCACCCAGGACTCACCTCCAGAGCTGCACTCACTATTCTGCTGTTACATCATGTCTTATCCTCCAGTCACCTCCAGAGCTGCAGTCACTATTCTGCTGTTACGTGTCATATCCTCCAGTCACCTCCAGAGCTGCACTCACTATTCTGCTGTTACATTGTGTCTCATCCTCCAGTCACCTCCAGAGCTGCACTCATTATTTGCTGTTACATCATGTCTTATCCTCCAGTCACCTCCAGAGCTGCACTCACTATTCTGCTGTTACATCGTGTCTTATCCTCCAGTCACCTCCAGAGCTGCACTCACTATTCTGCTGTTACATCGTGTCTTATCCTCCAGTCACCTCCAGAGCTGCAATCACTATTCTGCTGTTACATCATGTCTTATCCTCCAGTCACCTCCAGAGCTGCACTCACTATTCTGCTGTTACATCATGTCTTATCCTCCAGTCACCTCCAGAGCTGCACTCACTATTCTGCTGTTACATTGTGTCTCATCCTCCAGTCACCTCCAGAGCTGCACTCATTATTTGCTGTTACATCATGTCTTATCCTCCAGTCACCTCCAGAGCTGCACTCACTATTCTGCTGTTACATCGTGTCTTATCCTCCAGTCACCTCCAGAGCTGCACTCACTATTCTGCTGTTACATCGTGTCTTATCCTCCAGTCACCTCCAGAGCTGCAATCACTATTCTGCTGTTACATCATGTCTTATCCTCCAGTCACCTCCAGAGCTGCACTCACTATTCTGCTGTTACATCATGTCTTATCCTCCAGTCACCTCCAGAGCTGCAATCACTATTCTGCTGTTACATCGTGTCTTATCCTCCAGTCACCTCCAGAGCTGCACTCACTATTCTGCTGTTACATCATGTCTTATCCTCCAGTCACCTCCAGAGCTGCACTCACTATTCTGCTGTTACATCATGTCTTATCCTCCAGTCACCTCCAGAGCTGCAATCACTATTCTGCTGTTACATCGTGTCTTATCCTCCAGTCACCTCCAGAGCTGCACTCACTATTCTGCTGTTACATCATGTCTTATCCTCCAGTCACCTCCAGAGCTGCACTCACTATTCTGCTGTTACATCGTGTCTTATCCTCCAGTCACCTCCAGAGCTGCACTCACTATTCTGCTCTTTCATCGTGTCTTATCCTCCAGTCACCTCCAGAGCTGCACTCACTATTCTGCTGTTACATCATGTCTTATCCTCCAGTCACCTCCAGAGCTGCACTCACTATTCTGCTGTTACATCGTGTCTTATCCTCCAGTCACCTCCAGAGCTGCACTCACTATTCTGCTGTTACATCGTGTCTTATCCTCCAGTCACCTCCAGAGCTGCACTCACTATTCTGCTGTTACATCATGTCTTATCCTCCAGTCACCTCCAGAGCTGCACTCACTATTCTGCTGTTACATCGATGTCTTATCCTCCAGTCACCTCCAGAGCTGCATCACTATTCTGCTGTTACATCATGTCTTATCCTCCAGTCACCTCCAGAGCTGCAACTCACTATTCTGCTGTTACATCTGTCTTATCCTCCAGTCACCTCCAGAGCTGCAATCACTATTCTGCTGTTACATCATGTCTTATCCTCCAGTCACCTCCAGAGCTGCAATCACTATTCTGCTGTTACATCATGTCTCTATCCTCCAGTCACCTCCAGAGCTGCAATCACTATTCTGCTGTTACATCATGTCTTATCCTCCAGTCACCTCCAGAGCTGCACTCACTTATTCTGCTGTTACATCATGTCTTATCCTCCAGTCACCTCCAGAGCTGCAATCACTATTCTGCTGTTAATCATGTCTATCCTCCAGTCACCTCCAGAGCTGCAATCACTATTCTGCTGTTACATCATGTCTTATCCTCCAGTCACCTCCAGAGCTGCATCACTATTCTGCTGTTACATCATGTCTTATCCTCCAGTCACCTCCAGAGCTGTCAATCACTATTCTGCTGTTACATCATGTCTTATCCTCCAGTCACCTCCAGAGCTGCACTCACTATTCTGCTGTTACATCATGTCTTATCCTCCAGTCACCTCCAGAGCTGCAATCACTATTCTGCTGTTACATCATGTCTATCCTCCAGTCACCTCCAGAGCTGCATCACTATTCTGCTGTTACATCATGTCTTATCCTCCAGTCACCTCCAGAGCTGCACTCACTATTCTGCTGTTACATCATGTCTTATCCTCCAGTCACCTCCAGAGCTGCAATCACTATTCTGCTGTTACATATTGTCTTATCCTCCAGTCACCTCCAGAGCTGCACTCACTATTCTGCTGTTACATCATGTCTTATCCTCCAGTCACCTCCAGAGCTGCACTACTATCTTTTCTCGTGTCTATCTATCACAATTCTATTCGCTGTTACATCTCTCCCCAGTCACCTCCAGAGCTGCACTCACTATTCTGCTGTTACATCATGTCTTATCCTCCAGTCACCTCCAGAGCGCACACATCTCACTATTCTGCTGTTACATATCATGTCTATTCCTCCAGTCACCTCCAGAGCTGCAGTCACTATTTTTCTGTTACATCATGTCTTATCCTCCAGTCACCTCCAGAGCTGCAGTCCCTATTCTGCTGTTACATCATGTCTTATCCTCCAGTCACCTCCAGAGCTGCACTCACTATTCTGCTGTTACATCATGTCTTATCCTCCAGTCACCTCCAGAGCTGCAGTCACTATTCTGCTGCTACATTGTGTATTATCCTCCAGTCACCTCCAGAGCTGCACTCACTATTCTGCTGTTACATCGTGTCTTATCCTCCAGTCACCTACAGAGCTGCACTCACTATTCTGCTGTTACATCATGTCTTATCCTCCAGTCACCTCCAGAGCTGCACTCACTATTCTGCTGTGCTGTTACATCATGACTTATCCTCCAGTCACCTCCAGAGCTGCAGTCACTATTCTGCTGCTACATTGTGTATTATCCTCCAGTCACCTCCAGAGCTGCAGTCACTATTCTGCTGTTACATCGTGTCTTATCCTCCAGTCACCTCCAGAGCTGCACTCACTATTCTGCTGTTACATCATGTCTTATCCTCCAGTCACCTCCAGAGCTGCACTCACTATTCTGCTGTTACATCATATCTTATCCTCTAGTCACCTCCAGAGCTGCACTCAATATTCTGCTGTTACATCGTGTCTTATCCTCCAGTCACCTCCAGAGCTGCACTCACTATTCTGATGTTACATCATGTCTTATCCTCCAGTCACCTCCACAGCTGCACTCACTATTCTGCTGTTACATCATGTCTTATCCTCCAGTCACCTCCAGAGCTGCACTCACTATTCTGCTGTTACATCATGTCTTATCCTCCAGTCACCTCCAGAGCTGCACTCACTATTCTGCTGTTACATCATGTCTTATCCTCCAGTCACCTCCAGAGCTGCACTCACTATTTTTCTGTTACATCATGTCTTATCCTCCAGTCACCTCCAGAGCTGCAGTCCCTATTCTGCTGTTACATCATGTCTTATCCTCCAGTCACCTCCAGAGCTGCAGTCCCTATTCTGCTGTTACCTCATGTCTTATCCTCCAGTCACCTCCAGAGCTGCAGTCACTATTCTGCTGCTACATTGTGTATTATCCTCCAGTCACCTCCAGAGCTGCACTCACTATTCTGCTGTTACATCGTGTCTTATCCTCCAGTCACCTCCAGAGCTGCACTCACTATTCTGCTGTGCTGTTACATCATGACTTATCCTCCAGTCACCTCCAGAGCTGCAGTCACTATTCTGCTGTTACATCGTGTCTTATCCTCCAGTCACCTCCAGAGCTGCACTCACTATTCTGCTGTTACATCATGTCTTATCCTCCAGTCACCTCCAGAGCTGCACTCACTATTCTGCTGTTACATCATATCTTATCCTCTAGTCACCTCCAGAGCTGCACTCAATATTCTGCTGTTACATCGTGTCTTATTCTCCAGTCACCTCCACAGCTGCACTCACTATTCTGCTGTTACATCATGTCTTATCCTCCAGTCACCTCCAGAGCTGCACTCACTATTCTGCTGTTACATCATGTCTTATCCTCCAGTCACCTCCAGAGCTGCACTCACTATTCTGCTGTTACATCATGTCTTATCCTCCAGTCATCTCCAGAGCTGCAGTCCCTATTCTGCTGTTACATCATGTCTTATCCTCCAGTCACCTCCAGAGCTGCAGTCCCTATTCTGCTGTTACCTCATGTCTTATCCTCCAGTCACCTCCAGAGCTGCACTCCATATTCTGCTGTTACATCGTGTCTTATCCTCCAGTCACCTCCAGAGCTGCAGTCCCTATTCTGCTGTTACATCATGTCTTATCCTCCAGTCACCTCCAGAGCTGCACTCACTATTCTGCTGTTACCTCATGTCTTATCCTCCAGTCACCTCCAGAGCTGCAGTCACTATTCTGCTGTTACATCGTGTCTTATCCTCCAGTCACCTCCAGTGCTGCAGTCACTATTCTGCTGTTACATCATGTCTTATCCTCCAGTCACCTCCAGAGCTGCACTCACTATTCTCCTGTTACATCGTGTCTTATCCTCCAGTCACCTCCAGAGCTGCAGTCACTATTCTGCTGTTACATTGTGTTGTATCACTGCTATGTATAAGAATATAAGTGTTACAATACTGCCCCCCTGCACTATATGTAATGTGTTGCTCTCTACTTGTATTGTGTTCCGTACGACTCTCTTTTCTATAATGGCCTCAGCTCAATCTCGAGCCATGACTACATGATGCAGGAAGATCGATCCTGTGCAGCCTAGAGAAGTCCACTAGGATCTTCTCCAAGCATAGATAGGTCCACCAAGGTCTTCTTTATGCCTAGATGGGTCCACATGGTGCTCTCCAAGCCTAGATAACCCCTATTAGGGTCTTCTCCAAGCTTAAACAGGTCCACCAGAGTCTTATCCAAGCCTAGATAGGTCCACCAGGGTCTTCTCCGCCATTATCTTGACAGTATCAAGCCATCGGGTGCTGGTCTTCCTCTTCACCTTGCTCCTTCTACTCTTCCCACCATGATGACTTCTCCAGTGATTGCTCTTTGTATGATGTAAAGATAAGTCGTATCTTGGTGATTCTTCCTTCCAGTGATGTTTGGTTGATTCTTCTTCTTCTTGCCATCCATGATATTGATAACCTCCTTCTCCAGCTCCACATTGTGAAGGGGTTGATTCTTCTTCTGTCTTGTTTCTTTATTGTCCAGGTGTCACTTTCATATGTTACTACAGAATAGACCAGACTATGTACGAGCCGTGTCTTCATCACCAGTGAAATGTTACTACAGAATAGACCAGACTATGTACGAGCCGTGTCTTCATCACCAGTGAAATGTTACTACAGAATAGACCAGACTATGTACGAGCCGTGTCTTCATCACCAGTGAAATGTTACTACAGAATAGACCAGACTATGTACGAGCCGTGTCTCCATCACCAGTGAAATGTTACTACAGAATAGACCAGACAATGTACGAGCCGTGTCTCCATCACCAGTGAAATGTTACTACAGAATAGACCAGACTATGTACGAGCCGTGTCTTCATCACCAGTGAAATGTTACTACAGAATAGACCAGACTATGTACGAGCCGTGTCTTCATCACCAGTGAAATGTTACTACAGAATAGACCAGACTATGTACGAGCCGTGTCTTCATCACCAGTGAAATGTTACTACAGAATAGACCAGACTATGTACGAGCCGTGTCTCCATCACCAGTGAAATGTTACTACAGAATAGACCAGACTATGTACGAGCCGTGTCTTCATCACCAGTGAAATGTTACTACAGAATAGACCAGACTATGTACGAGCCGTGTCTTCATCACCAGTGAAATGTTACTACAGAATAGACCAGACTATGTACGAGCCGTGTCTCCATCACCTGTGAAATATTACTACACAATAGACCAGACTATGTACAAGCCGTGTCTTCATCACCAGTGAAATGTTACTACAGAATAGACCAGACTATGTACAAGCCGTGTCTTCATCACCTGTGAAATGTTACTACAGAATAGACCAGGCTATGTACGAGCCGTGTCTTCATCACCAGTGAAATGTTACTACAGAATAGACCAGACTATGTACGAGCCGTGTCTTCATCACCAGTGAAATGTTACTACAGAATAGACCAGACTATGTACAAGCCGTGTCTTCATCACCAGTGAAATGTTACTACAGAATAGACCAGACTATGTACGAGCCGTGTCTCCATCACCTGTGAAATGTTACTACAGAATAGACCAGACTATGTACGAGCCGTGTCTCCATCACCTGTGAAATGTTACTACAGAATAGACCAGACTATGTACAAGCCATGTCTTCATCACCAGTGAAATGTTACTACAGAATAGACCAGACTATGTACAAGCCGTGTCTTCATCACCAGTGAAATGTTACTACAGAATAGACCAGACTATGTACGAGCCGTGTCTCCATCACCAGTGAAATGTTACTAC
The DNA here is from genome assembly GCA_033576535.1 of Allobates femoralis. NCBI lineage: Eukaryota > Metazoa > Chordata > Amphibia > Anura > Aromobatidae > Allobates > Allobates femoralis. Next base: position 5,811 of record JARQOC010000662.1, on the reverse strand, counting down.
AGAATAGACCAGGCTATGTACGAGCCGTGTCTCCATCACAAGTGAAATGTTACCACAGAATAGACCAGACTATGTACGAGCCGTGTCTCCATCACCAGTGAAATGTTACTACAGAATAGACCAGACTATGTACGATCCGTGTCTCCATCACCAGTGATATGTTACTACAGAATAGACCAGACTATGTACGATCCGTGTCTCCATCACCAGTGAAATGTTACTACAGAATAGACCAGACTATGTACGATCCGTGTCTCCATCACCAGTGAAATGTTACTACAGAATAGAGCAGGCTATGTACGAGCCGTGTCTCCATCACAAGTGAAATGTTACTACAGAATAGACCAGACTATGTACGAGCCGTGTCTCCATCACCTGTGAAATGTTACTACAGAATAGACCAGACTATGTACAAGCCATGTCTTCATCACCAGTGAAATGTTACTACAGAATAGACCAGACTATGTACGAGCCGTGTCTTCATCACCAGTGAAATGTTACTACAGAATAGACCAGACTATGTACGAGCCGTGTCTCCATCACCAGTGAAATGTTACTACAGAATAGACCAGGCTATGTACGAGCCGTGTCTCCATCACAAGTGAAATGTTACCACAGAATAGACCAGACTATGTACGAGCCGTGTCTTCATCACCAGTGAAATGTTACTACAGAATAGACCAGACTATCTATGAGCCGTGTCTTCATCACCAGTGAAATGTTACTACAGTATAGACCAGACTATGTATGAGCCGTGTCTCCATCACCAGTGAAATGTTACTACAGAATAGACCAGACTATGTACGAGCCGTGTCTTCATCACAAGTGAAATGTTACTACAGAATAGACCAGACTATGTATGAGCCGTGTCTTCATCACCAGTGAAATGTTACTACAGAATAGACCAGACTATGTATGAGCCGTGTCTTCATCACAAGTGAAATGTTACTACAGAATAGACCAGACTATGTATGAGCCGTGTCTTCATCACCAGTGAAATGTTACTACAGAATAGACCAGATTATGTACGAGCCGTGTCTTCATCACAAGTGAAATGTTACTACAGAATACACCAGACTATGTATGAGCCGTGTCTTCATCACCAGTGAAATGTTACTACAGAATAGACCAGACTATCTATGAGCCATGTCTTCATCACCAGTGAAATGTTACTACAGAATAGACCAGACTATGTATGAGCCGTGTCTTCATCACCAGTGAAATGTTACTACAGAATAGACCAGACTATGTACGAGCCGTGTCTTCATCACCAGTGAAATGTTACTACAGAATAGACCAGACTATGTACGAGCCGTGTCTCCATCACCAGTGAAATGTTACTACAGAATAGTCCAGACTATGTACGAGCCGTGTCTTCATCACCAGTGAAATGTTACTACAGAATAGTCCAGACTATGTACGAGCCGTGTCTTCATCACAAGTGAAATGTTACTACAGAATACACCAGACTATGTACGAGCCGTGTCTTCACCAGTGAAATGTTACTACAGAATAGACCAGACTATGTATGAGCCGTGTCTTCATCACCAGTGAAATGTTACTACAGAATAGACCAGACTATGTACGAGCCGTGTCTTCATCACAAGTGAAATGTTACTACAGAATAGACCAGACTATGTATGAGCCGTGTCTTCATCACCAGTGAAATGTTACTACAGAATAGACCAGACTATGTACAAGCCGTGTCCTCATCATCTATGAAATGTTACTACAGTATAGACCAGACAATGTACAAGCCGTGTCTTCATCACCAGTGAAATGTTACTACAGAATAGACCAGACTATGTATGAGCCGTGTCTCCATCACCAGTGAAATGTTACTACAAAATAGACCAGACTATGTACAAGCCGTGTCCTCATCACCAGTGAAATGTTACTACAGAATAGAGCAAACTATGTACGAGCCGTGTCTTCATCACCAGTGAAATGTTACTACAGTATAGACCAGACTATGTACGAGCCGTGTCTTCATCACCAGTGAAATGTTACTACAAAATAGACCAGACTATGTACAAGCCGTGTCTTCATCACCAGTGAAATGTTACTACAGAATAGACCAGACTTTGTACAAGCCGTGTCTTCATCACCAGTGAAATGTTACTACAGAATAGACCAGACTATGTACAAGCCATGTCTCCATCACCAGTGAAACGTTCCTTCATGTGAAGACCTCATCCAGTGACTTCATTGGTGATTTACCCATAGCTTTTCTCGTATTGACTTCTGGCAGTAGTCACGTGTTCCGGTCGTACCTGGCAGTAGCCACATCTGTCCCTGTTGAACCTGGCAGTATTCACATGTGTCCCAGTAGTACCTGGCAGTAGTCCCATATGTCTCGGTCATACCTGGCAGTAGTCACGTGTGTCTTGGTCGTACCTGGCAGTAGTCATGTGTGTCTTGGTCGTACCTGGCAGTAGTTCTATGTGTCCCGGTAGTACCTGGCAGTAGTCATATGTGTCTCGGTCATACCTGGCAGTAGTCACATGTCTCCTGGTCGTACCTGGCAGTAGTCACATGTGTCTCGGTCGTACCTGGCAGTAGTCACATGTGTCTTGGTCATACCTGGCAGTAGTCACATGTGTCTTGGTCGTACCTGGCAGTAGTCATGTGTGTCTTGGTCGTACCTGGCAGTAGTTCTATGTGTCCCGGTAGTACCTGGCAGTAGTCACATGTGTCTCGGTCGTACCTGGCAGTAGTCACATGTGTCTTGGTCATACCTGGCAGTAGTCACATGTGTCTTGGTCATACCTGGCAGTAGTCTGTATCTTTGTCTTCTTTGTGTTAGTAGCTGTCCTATGTTGGAGCTTTCCATCATAACTCTCCATATTAAGTCCTTCATGTTGTGTACGCTTGTTGCTATCAGTGTTGTATCATCTGCGGATCTCAGATTGTTGACGATTCTTGCATCAATTTTGATTCCTTTTTTTTCAGCAATCCAGCCTTCCTGAGAATAGCTTCTGTGTATAAATTGTAGAGAAATCATGACCGGATGCCGCCTTGTCTGACTCCTCGCTCTACTGTGAACCTACTGTGTCACCGTGTGCCAACCAGACTGTTGCTTCTTGATCAATGTAAAGGTTCCTATGAGCTGATCCGATGGTTCGGCACAGCCATAACCTTCATGGATCCAAAGTGCCTGGTGATTAACACAGTCGAAGGCTTTGCTGTAGTTGATGAAGCGAAAATAGATCCTTGTTGCATTCTTTGGCCTTTTCCATCATCAATCTCATGTTAGCAATTTTATCTCTTGTTCCTCGGCCTTCTCTGACTCCTGCTTGTTCCTCTTGCAGCTCTTGGGCACAGTAAGGCTGTATTTGTCTTTGTAGGGTCTTCAGCAGTATTTTGCTGACATGTCATATGAGTGCAATAGTGCGATAGTTTCCACAATTAGTAGCACCCCCCTTCTTCGGAATAGAAATAAACACCGATCTTGTCCAGTCCTTCCACCATTCACCAGATGTCCATATCTGATGACACAGGCGGGTGATGACTGCTATTGCTGCTTCAGTAGCCATTATTGGATCTATTGGAATATTGTCATATCCAGGTGCTTTGTTTTTCCCATTGGCGTCTTTTAACATTCCCACTCTTGGTTGAAACTTTCGTCATATCTCTTTGATCTTTTGGTGCCTTCCTGGTTTTGCCCTTCAGATATTTGTTTTCCATCTCTGTACATATCTTCTGGTGATATAATTCTTTGTCTGCTCGAATGGCTCTCTTTAGTCTTTTACTGATGTTGTCTGCATTCTTCTTTACCTTTTGCTTTGCCATTCTTCTTTCTTCGATGATCTTTAGGGTCTCTTCTGTTAACCATGGCTGTGAAGGTCTCTTCTGCCTCGTTTATTGTCTTTCTGACTTCTTCAGTAATGACAACTCTGGGAAGGTAATATTGTTTAAAAAGAGGTGAATTTTTATAGACTTGCAATCTCTAAACTCATTAAAAATACTGAAAAAATCCCATTAGTTAGTTATTTCACAAACACTGTGATGAATTTTCCACTGGACCTGGCAGCTCTCTAGTGCCCCTCTTATCATCAGGACAGTCACGGAATTGACTGAGGATAACAGAAGGATGACAGCTGCCCTGTCAGTGCTGGTTTATTAAGGCGCCCCCCATTGAGTGTGGTATATACATTCCAGTCCCAGGCCAGAAGCTCATATAATAACCTCCACCCTGTCACTGATAGAGGCCCTGAATAACACAAGCACTAATTGCTTAATATAAGTCCAGTCCATGAACAGGATTATAGCAGGTCAGAAACCGACCCAGGGAGCGTTAAATGAGCACACGGACGTGGGGATCGAGATAAGAGAGCAACTCAAGATTAAATTCTAGATTTAACTGCGGTATGGGCACACTAGATAATATTTATATACAGATATTACAGATGAATGGGGGACACACAGATATACAGACAAATGTGATCAGTTACCGGTTCCTTGATGCTTGTGACTACACAGGGGCAGTGTGGGGCCACAGGTCCTTCTTGAGGTAATTCCACATAACCTGTGAGACGAGCCCCCCCCCTTGAAGAATGACACAGAGGGAGGGGTCGGGCCTATTCTCTAGGGGGCTTCTCCCAATTTGCTCCCTTTGGGTGGTCTTGTACTCTCCTCCCCTGTATAAAAGCTATGAATGGCCATAACTTCTGCCGGGAGGGTCCGAGAGGAGCCGTTCTGGTCTCATTGGAAACAGTGGACTCTGCTCTACGCTTCATGACCATGAGCTATGGCGCCTCTAGCTGACGTCTGTGCATCTCCTCAGCACACGGTGCTACAGTGAATCAGGAGACATTAGTGTGTGGCCCCCCGGGCACCGCTCACCATGTGACTAACGCCCTCCTTATAATGAGATGTCACCGGCCCTCTGGGACAGTGGAGAGGAGCGTCCTTACATTACATTATCAGTGACCCCTTCTGGTCGCCCCATCCTGGGTGTAGGAGGCTGTGAGCAATGGTAGAAGGGGACAGATGTGAGCGTGCACTATAGGGGTCTATGTCTATGGAGTATTGCTTGATGGGTCAGACTGTCCCTTATTCCTCACACTGACACCATCGGATTTTGGTGTCATTAGATTGGTTAGAAATTAATGGACGCTGCGCTGTGATTGGCTGCTGTGGGCAGAGATTTTCTTCACCAGTTTCCAAAGAGTGTGGTAGTGTCCAATCAGAGCACAGCTTTCATTTTACCTCAGCACTATTGGAAATGAGAGCTGCGCTGTGATTGGTTGCTGTTATGAGGAGCAGAGGCAGCTTTTCCTTTACTTACAGTTCGTGTGGTGATGTCCATAGCGACCAATCAGAGCGCAGCTTTCACTTTACCTCAGCACTATTAGTAATGGGATCCTGAGGTGATTTTGTGTCGGGTGATCATGGCGCTGACACGATTCCTCTCAGGATTTGGTGCTTGTGGTGGATGAAGCTTCTGATTATAATAACGTGATGGAAACGTCGACACGATGACGCCATAATTCAGCCGACATCTTCTCCTACATTTGTGGTTGTTTTGTAGTGAAGAAACAATGAAGAACATTCCGGACTTTGTTATGTGCGCTGTGGTGTAACACGAGGTGATGAGGACGAGGCTCCACATGTCGTGGGATCTGTCTGTGGAGATCTACGATCCTCAGCTAAAGGGAAGACAGAGATCTCATTATGGTGACGATGATCTGGAGGAACCGCAAAAACCTAGTGATGACGACGACTGGACGAGAGACGTGGAGGATTCAACCTGAAGATAAGATGATCTACCCGGACCTTCAGTCAGTGACCTACCCGGACCTTCCGTCA
>JARQOC010000661.1:0-66537 GCA_033576535.1 Allobates femoralis | reverse complement strand
GGCAGTGCACGCTGCCTAGATATCCGGTGTTTATTATAGTTACCAGCGTCCTCTCTGCTTACAGGCAGCGCTAAGCAGGGAGGATGCTGGTAGCTATGATAAACACTGGGTATCTAGGCAGATGTTTACCATAATTACCAGCGATGTGGAAGTGGCTCCCTGGTCCCTGGTCGCTGGGGAGATCTGCCTGTTTGACAGCTCCCCAGCGACCAGGTAAGGACGCACCAACGATCCCTACAGGATCGTTATTGGTGTTGGGATCGCTGGTGCATCGTTGTGTGTGATGGGAGCTTTATTTGCTGTCTCTGAAACTAAGGATCTTGAAAGCGTTATAAGAACAATGAAGTTAGAGGATTATCAGAGCATTTCATATTACAATGTGCTCCCAAGTGTAAAATAATTAGGTTTAAATCAAACTTAAACTTAAATCAAAGAAGGATAATGACCCAAAGCCCAAATCCAAAAGCCCCCAAGACTGGTTAAGAAAGAAAATATATACTGATATAAAAGGATCAATACAAACATTCAAGAGCTTGAGAGAATTGCAGTGGAAGAAACTACCAGCAGACAGGTGCAAGAACCTTACAAATGGCTGAAAAACAAAAAACTAAATAATTGGAAATCTGGTATGGTTATAAACAGAGGAGTAGGGAAAGATGACTGTCATTCTGTTCATGGCATATACTACATTTCTTTTTATTTTTTTCAAGTCTCCCAAACTTCCCCCATAATGATGAAAAGCCATAATTCAGCATTAAGAGGCTTGTGGGTCCTGACAGATTTCCTTTAGAACAGTAATTTAACTAGTACTATTTAACAAAACCTACCACACACTGAGAGGATGAAGGGTTTTGGAATTTTACAGGAAGGAACCCCTTTTCTCCAATCCAAAGTCTCTTCATATGTTTTCTACAGATAAAATAAAAAACAATTTCACTGCCATTAATAATGGTGTTCTTTAACTCTCAAAATGAAAACAGAATTTGGTGTTAAATTACTAAAAGCCTTGCAAAAAAAAAAAATCAAAATGAAACTTTGTATTGCAATACATAAGAAAATCTCAGTTTGTTGGTATGTGTCTCACTTTGAAAATCCATTGCAATATATTGTTAGTTTTGCCAGAGCAGTAGACCAGGACCCCCATACACATTAGAGTAATAATAATAATATTACAGCTGGATAACATCAAGCACGGACATGTGAAAAGTTTGGTTAGTAAGGAATATGTCCAAAGAGTCATGGTGTGTTTACACGTCCCGATATCGGCGTCCAACTCCGACCAAAAGTCACGTGGTTCGTGCGTTGGACCCGATATCGTTCGTGCGTTGAATGGTGTAAATGTCCAATACGATGCACGAACGATGTCAAACCGATATCGGGGATCAAGTGAGCGTGCTATTCAACGGGCCGATATTGGATGGAGGTTGGAGCCGGATCGTGCTGTGTAAACGCCCAACTACGATATGCAGTACAACTTCCCCTATCCTCTCCATGTTAAATAGTCGTTCCTGGGTCAGCCGTACAAGGGGGGCGTACACATCGTAGAGACGTTGTATGCCAATATCGCGCTGTGTGACAGCTCCTATGCGATGTTGGAATTCTGCCCAAAAAAAGCGCACTCCTGCGTCGTTGGATCCAATATCGGACCGATGTTGGGACGAGTAAACCCACCATTAGGAAAATTTTGAAGAGCATATTGAATGGTGGGAATGCCATCACACCTGGGCCTTTCCTATGGTTAGATATACTGCTGGAATTGTGAACTGGACACAGATAGAGCTAGATGATCTGGACAGAAAAACAAGAAAACTGATGACAATCCACTAGTCCTGCATCCACGTAGTGATGTTGACAGACTTTACCTGCTAAGAAAATCAGGAGCCAGAGGACTTTTGCAAGTGAAGCAAAGTGTAGAAGGAGAGAAACATGCACTGGCAGATTATGTGAATGATAGTGGAGAGCAAGCCTTGATGGAAGTTAACAACAGAAAACTGCTTAAAGTACAGCACACAAAAAAGGAATAAAAACGCAGTACAAAGCAGCAGAGAAAACTGGCAAAAGAAAGCTCTTCATGGACAATTCCTAGAGAAAATCGAGGGTAAAGTCGACAAGGAAAAGACCTGGTTGTAGCTTACTTATGGAACATTAAAAAGGAAACAGAGCTTAATTCTAGCAGCCCAAGAGCAAGTGATCCGCACGAATGCAATTAAAGCCAGAATTGAAAAATCAACTACAGACCACAAATGTCGATTGTGCAAGGAAGCAGATGAAACAATGGATCATATACTGAGCTGCTGCAAGAAGATTGCGCAGACAGACTACAAGCAAAGGCATAATACAGTTGCTCAGATGATTCACTGGAACTTGTGCCACAATTACCATCTTCCTGTCAAAATGAACTGGTGGGGATCATAAACCTGAAAAGTTTATTGAAAATGAACATGCAAAACTACTATGGGACTTCCGAATTCAGACTGATAGAGTCTTGGAACACAATACTCCGGACCTTACCATTGTAACAAAAAAGGAAGTGTGGATCATCGATGTGGCAATACCAGGCGACAGCAGAATTGAGGAGAAGCAACTTGAAAAACGTACACGATATGAGGATTTAAAGATTGAACTGCAAAGACTCTGGCACAAGACAGTGAAGATGATCCCAGTGGTGATCGGCACACTGTGTGATGTGCCTAAAAACCTTGGCCACCACTTGAAAACAATTGGAGTTGACAAAATAACAATCTGTCGCTGCAAAAGGCCACCTTACTGGGCTCTGCATGCATCATTCGCCAATATATCACACATTCCTAGATGCTTGGGAAGTGTCCGATTAGTTATTTAATACAAAATCCAGTATAATGATCTTATTTGCTGTGTGTAACTGTTATAATAATAATATTTATACATTTATATAGCACTATTAATCCCATAGCACTTTACATACATTTGCAACACTGTCCCCACTGGTTAGTACCAGACCCATAAACAACTCTTAAAGTACAATACCCCAGTTGAAAAATAACAACCGTCTGGGGTCAGTTAGCATACTCAACCAACAATTTTAACCTGGAGGACAAACTGAGTATCTCATGCAAATCATTTTATTCATTATACATAAAAGCTCAAGACAGATGATTTTTAGCAGAAAAAGTAATATTTCTCCTGTTACAGTTCCATCTTTAGCAATAGTGTACAACCATGGTTACATTAGCCTTTATACATATCCATAATGGAAAATAAAGTGCATTCAAACAGTGCAGAATCTACTGTAAATTCTATAGTCACTAGCCCTATGTTCATGTGCCAACTTAATAATTTTAAGGATGCTGGAGGATTGATCAAACGTAAACACATCTCACCCAGCTCCCATTAGGTACAGATCATGTCTCACTAAGTTCACAGATATTGCACAGTCATAAGTCATAAGTGCACCATTACAAGTCTATATGGGGAAACCCCTGGAAAAGAATAGGATCCTTATATAGTACCCCTACACGTGTTTCATACACAGGCTTCCTCAGGGGGTGACGGTATGGTGGTGTGAGCAGGCAGATCGCACTGGTCCCCATCTAGTCCACACTATTTTATGCTCCTGGCATTTCCGGCCTGTGACATCACCGTATGCGCCCAGTCACATCATCGCACATCGCCGGCCAATCATATCGCGGCACGACTGTGCATGCTCCCGGTCCGGGACGCGTCACCAAGACGACCGGGCATGCACAGTGTGCTCAGGCAGATAGACAGCACAGCAGAGGAGGCGGACCAAGGGGCACCATATTAAACACCACAATAAAGAACAAACATTACTTCCTGTTCCGGCGCCGCCATGTGCAGCAGCAGTTAAAGAAGCTCCGGTGCCCTCCTCACAATCCACAGCAATCCCCAGACCCCGGGACGCCTAACCCACCGAAATGAGTGGCGGAGGATGCAGCACACCGGTCACCATGGACCGGTATGTGACAAGAGGAGGTGAGACGGAGACAAGCGGGGTGGCGCAGGGACCGGAGGCAAAGCGCGGGAAGCGCACAATGGCGGCGGAGGGCCAGCTGGCCCAGCCGATCCAGACTGCTCCCACAGCAGCGGGGAGCGAGAGGGCCATGGAGGAGGGGAAGGTACCTGAAGATCTGGAGGGAGAAGTTTCCCCAGAAACAAATACTGAAGGGGCACAGGGGTCCCAGTATCAGGGGGAAGCATGGCTGCAGGGAAGACCAGCTATTACTGCACCAGGGCTGCAAGGGATAGACTACAAGCTGCTGGCCAAGGAAATGGCAATTCATTTAGCAGAAGAATTCAGACAGACAGTCAAAGACTTGGTGGCAGCAACTACAAAAGATTTGCATACTAAAATCAAGCACCATGACCAACAACTGCAGGAAGCTGAGGACAGGATTGCTGCAGCAGAGGTCGTCTTGGTGACGCGTCCCGCACAGTTGTGCTGTGATCTGATTGGCCGGCGATGTGTGATGACGTGACCAGGCGCATACGGTGACGTCACAGCCCGGAAATGCGGGCAGCGGTAACCGCCAACCAGGGGCATAAAATGGCGTGGACTAAAGTGGGAACACTGTGATCTGCCTGCCCAAGCCACCATACCGTCACCCTCTGAGGAAGCCTGTGTGTGAAGCACGTGTAGGGGTACTATGTAAGGATCCTATTCTTTTCCAGGGGTTTCCCCATATAGACTTGTAATGGTGCAATAGTATCTTCATTGCATATTATAATGGAATTTGACATTTGACTTATGACTGTGCAATATCTATGAACTTAGTGAGACATGATCTGTACCTAATGGGAGCTGGGTGAGATGTGTTTACATTTGATCAATCCTCCAGCATCCTTAAAATTTGGCACATGAACATAGGGCTAGTGGCTATAGAATTTACAGTAGATTCTGCACTGTTTGAATGCACTTTATTTTCCTTTATGGATGTGTATAAAGGCTAATGTAACCATAGTTGTACACTATTGCTAAAGATGGAAACTGTAACAGGGGAAATATTCCTTTTTCTGCTAAAAATCATCTGTCTCGGACTTTTATGTATAATTAGATGGTGGCCTGATTCTAACGCATCGGGTATTCTAGAATATGCATGTAGTTGACATGCTGTGACTGACAGAACTTGTTCAGTCAACTTGAGTGAAGTATATATTTATATATATATATATATATATATTAGATGTTGAGGGTGGTGTCTGTGCGCTGTCTCTGTGCCTGTCTCCCCCTGTGTGCTGTCTTCTCTCTGTGGAGTCTGTCCCTTGTGCCTTTTTCTTCGGTCAGTGCCGTCCCCCCACGTGTGTGGCGTCTCCCCCTTGTTTGCCGACTGTGTCTCGTGTGTGCGCTGTCTCCACCGTGTGTGCCGCCTCTGTCTCCTATGTGCGCCGACTCCTATGTGTGCCGTCTCTCCCGTGTGCATTGTCTCTGTCTCTCCTGTGTACAGCGGCTGTCTGCCTGTCCCCCTGTATCTATGTCCCCCTGTGCCTTTGCCTGTCCCCCTGTGTTTGTGTCCCCCTGTGCCTCCCTGCATTTGTGTCCCCTTGAGCCTGTGTCCCCTGTGCCTCTGTGTCCCCCTGTGCCTGTGTCCCCCCTGTGCCTGTATCCCCCTGTGTCTCTGCCTGTGTCCCCCTGTGCTGGTGTCCCCGTGTGTCTGTGTCCCCTGTGCCTGTGTCCCCCTGTGCCTCCGCCTGCCTCCTGTGTTTGTGTCCCCGTGTGTCTGTGTCCCCCTGTGCCTCTCCTCCTGTGTCCCCCTGTGCCTCTGTGTCCCCCTGTGCCTCTCCTCTCCTCCTGTGTCTGTGTCCCCCTGTGCCTCTGTGTCCCTATGTGCCTCTATGTCCCCCTGTGCCTTTCCTCTCCCCTGTCTGTGCCCCCCTGTGCCTCTTTTATCCCCCTGTGGCTCTCCTCTCCCCCCGTGTTTGTGTCCCCCTGTGCCTCTCCTCTCCTCCTGTGTCTGTGTCCCCCTGTGCCTCTCCTCCTGTGTCTGTGTCCCCCGTGCCTCTTTTATCCCCCTGTGCCTCTCCTCTCTCCCTGTGTTTGTGTCCCCCTGTGCCTCTCCTCTCCTCCTGTGTCTGTGTCCCCCTGTGCCTCTCTTCCTGTGTCCCCCTGTGCCTCTGTGTCCCCCTGTCTGTGTCCCCCTGTGCCTGTCCTCCTGTGTCCCCCTGTGCCTCTCCTCTCCCCCTGTCTGTGTCCCCCTGTGCCTCTCCCCCTGTGTCTGTGTCCCCTTGTGCCTCTTCTCCTGTGTCTGTGTCCCCCTGTGCCTCTCCTCCTGTGTCTGTGTCCTCTGTGCCTCTCCTCCTGTGTCCCCCTGTGCGCCTCTGTGTCCCCCTGTGCCTGTCCTCCTGTGTTCCCCTGTGCCTCTCCTCTCCTCCTGTGTCTGTGACCACCTGTGCCTCTCCTCCTGTGTCTGTATCCCCCTGTGCTTCTCCTCCTGGGTCTGTGTCCCCCTGTGCCTCTCCTCCTGTGTCCCCCTGTGCGCCTCTGTGTTCCCCTGTGCACCTCTGTGTCCCCCTGTGCGCCTCTGTGTCCCCCTGTGCCCCTCTGTGTCCCCCTGTGCGCCTCTGTGTCCCCCTGTGCACGCCTGTGTCCCTCTGTGCATCTCTGTGTCCCCCTGTGCGCCTCTGTGTCCCCCTGTGCACCTCTGTGTCCCCCTGTGCGACCTGTGTCCCCATTTGCGCCTCTGTGTTCCCCTTTGCACCCCTCTTTGTGCCTGAAGTGGGTCAGGCTGTCACATGACCCGCTCCAGGACGGGTCTATTCCTGGAGTCTTCAGCTATCATCGCTAACGCCAGGCAGGGGTGAGAACGGAGGAGGTCGGGGGGGGGGGGCTGGTTGGGGGTGGGGGGTTCCACTGGCACTTGTACCGAAGCCCCACTCCCGGCAACGGGCGGCCATATTGGAGCACCCAGGGTGGGTGTACAGGCAACTTCAGCCAGGATGTGACGTAGCATACCATTACATCCTGACGGAAGTTGCTTTACGGTTTATTATAATAGAGGAATAAAATGATTTGCATGCGTTACTGTCCCCACTGGGGCTAACAATCTAAATATCCTATCAGTATGTCTTTGAATTTGAGTGAACCTGAATGTATGAGAAAATATAACATTGTAGAAAGGACTAAAACAACTGTGAACTTTTATTATAGGCTGTGGTATGAGGATAGCAGGAACCAGAGCTGGGGGTTATCTCTTACAATAAAGAGTGTCCTTTTTGACACCTTCAGTCTTCATATATGAAAAGATGGGCTTCTGTTTGTCCAAATTGGACATCACCCACCCCTACATATAGGGGTGACTATGGGAAATTGAAGTACTGAATAGACATTATAAATGTTCCTTTTTTAACTCACTGTTCAGTTATAGACATGAAATTTAACATTAAACTGACATACAAATGTGCTTTGACAAATTGCAAGGTGTTCAATGCTGGGCGTCAGCCAGGTCTGAACTTGTTCCATCTTCCCTCAAGGAAGCAGAAGAGCATCTAAAGATTAAAAACATTTATGTATTTTGTGCTATTTTTCCTTTTTATTTTATGACTGTTTTACATCTTATTTTTTCTGGTTACACGTTTTTTCTAAATAACTGCTTTAAACTTTAATAAATATGGTCTTTGTAAGTCTTAAAAATCTACAGTGTTTTTTTTTGACCTTCTGACCATCATACAGCAGCATGTATTTTCAGGATTCTCTGTTGGAGCATGTTGGGCAATGGCAGTGTAGTTTATAATCAATTTGCAGCTAGCGTTGAAAGAGAGTGCAAGACTTAGACATACAGAGACTTAGACATACAGCGATGCATGCTGCCTAGATACCCGATGTTTATTATGGTTACCAGCATTCTCCTGCTTAGCGCTGGTAACCATGATAAACACCGGGTATCTAGGCAGCGCGTGCTGCTTAGTTACCCAGTGTTTACCATGGTTACCAGCCTGTGAGGTCGCTGATTGCTGGTCTCTCACTGTCACACGCAGCAATGCGTGCTGACCAGCGGGAGACTAAGGATCAAAAAATGTTCCTGAAGGATGTGCAGCGTCCAGTGACCTCACAGCAGGGGCCCCGTCGCTGCTGCTTATCACACACAGCGATATCACTGGCGAGGTTGCTGATTTCAGCAATATCGCTGTGTGTGGCGTACCCCTTAGTGAGTGGAGATAAATAAACCCCTTGTATATTCTAAGAAGTGTACATGTGGCCATGACAATTTAGAGTTCAGCATCGTTTATGGTGTCCCCCACTCCATAAACACTGGGTATATTACACCCACCTGTAATTGCCGCAGCTGGATTTAGATCAGATAAATGAGTGTCCTTCTGGCACCTATGATGAAACCACTGTGTGCAAATAGATTGTTATGGAATTCAAGGTTCTACTAAAGGCTCTGGTATCTACCATAACAAGTCACTGAAAGAATCTGCACTCAATTAGAATATAATCTGTATTCAATAATATTAAAAATCAAAAATAGACTCAAAATATGGTAACTGGGGCATCTGTCAATTCAGATAACAATACCTGCTTTATTAATGTGGTTAGAAAAATGTGCCAAAATAACTCTAAAAGTTAGGATGGACTTAGGGGATGGTTAATATATGAAGAAATATTCATGTTTGTTCTGTCTGTACTTCATTTCTTTCACTAATTGCTCAAAACAATACTGCCTCCGAATGCCGAAGGCGCTTTTACACGCCGCAATTTCGTCCTCAACCTAAGGCAACGCGTCGCCCCGGAAGTTGCCACACCAACAGCGGGAAACATCTGGTAGACTCCCGTCGCCGCTTCAGACGCCGCAATCCCCAAAGGCATGTGGGCGTACATGTTCAGCACGGCGAGAACATAGGCGTGGCAGATTGGTGTATACCGCGCCCCAAGCACGCTGATTAGACAACGCAATAGCATTATAATTGGCCAGCCTGCGCAGGAAGGCTGGCTAATACATGACGCCATTGCCATTGTGTGGTGGTGAATGGACAGCTCTTCAAATATGATGCCCTGTGAAGGGACAGCCAATGGAAACACAGTAGCCACCACCAATCATCGCTGATGGGGCGCGGTCTCCAGTACGCTGTGGCATGCCTACGGGAAATCAATAGGCGATGCAGATTCCATCCCTATCGCTCCTTCACACGCCAAAAGCAGAGAATTTCGCCTTCATGATTGCCTCTGATTTTGGAGCAGTGCTGTGAAATCGGAAGAAGGCGCAACCTTTTTTATTGCCGCCAAATTCCCCAATTACATGCCACAATTTCGAGGCAATTTCACGACGATGGTGACGGGGCTACAGATTGCCGATCAGATTTCTCGCCGTGGTTGCGGCGTGTAAAGGTACCCTAATGGTGGGTTCAGACTTGCATTCGCCTCCGCAGCGTCTTGCGGACGGCGAACGCAAGCTGAGCACAAGCTGTGTTTATCATGGGGATGCACGGTGATGCGCTCGGCTGCGGATGGGCGTGCACACTGATAGACTTCAATGTGTGATTTGTACGCTTGCAGATGCTTGCGTACAAATCATACATTCTCGTCCGCACTCTGAACGCAACATGCCTGTAGTAGGACATTTCATCAGATGGTACACATAGACTACATGATGTTAGATTAATTTGGTAATTAATTATAGAGCGCTCATAGGAGTAGTCACCAATTTAATGCAACAGCCATTTATAAGGTATGTACTTATAAAACATTGCACATTGTTTAATGTATAACCATGTACTGTAATTAGTCAACGTAACTACATAATAATCTATCCACCAATTCACATGTGGTTGTATGGAAACACTTGTGATATTAGTATAAAATAGAACACTAGGCATGCATAATCTTCAGACCCATAGTCACAATTAAATGGTTACTCGTGTCTAATAGAATATGGTCTTATTTAGAACACTCTCTTAGGGTAACATTTACCATGTAACATTTACTCAGCATGCATTTATTTCTGTATTGCATTGATCTTAAATTAATTCTTTTTTTCAGTACTACTGTAAAATCAGATCTAAGCTATAATGGTGGGTTTACACGCCGCGATATCGGTGTCCAACTCCGACCCAACTCCGACAAAAAGTCACGTGGGTCGCGAGTTGGAGCCGATATCGTTTGCGCGTTGTACGGTTTGAGCGTACAACGCGATGCTGGAACGATGCCAAAACGATATCGGAGTTGAATAGCAGAGCTATTCAACTCCCCGATATCGCAAGGCCGTTGTACCAGCATCGCAGCGTGTGACAGTCCAACTCCGATCTGTACTCGCACCTCACCCATTAATTCCCATGTTAAATGGTCGTTACTGGGTTGGTGGGCGTACACATCGGAGAGACGTTGTTTCCCGGTATCGCAGCGTGTAAACCGCGATATCGGGACGTGTAACCCCACCATAACATTTCTACTTATGGAGAGCGACATGCCAGGTCTGGTATGTCAGTATATGAGGAGACTTAAATGCCTTGCATGCTCCTCTGGGAAATGTAATATGGAAATTGCCTCTTCAATGTGATATTGAATTAGCTACTTCCAATAAGTGGTGTTAAGAGGCAATTTGCATGTAAATTCAGAAACACATTGTAACTGAGTGCAAGCTGTTATAGCTGGGTTTATGAACAGCACAATAACATTCAATATACATTGGGGGATATTTCACCCTAATGATAGAAATACTGTCGTATAGGATATGCCTGGGATGCAGACTGTTACAGAAAGTGGGCACACTAGGTGAAGTGGCTCCTCTAAGCCCAAGGTCCGAGTGGGCACACAAGTCACGGGCATCTGTGAAGCAGGCAGGTGTTGCATGCAGGAAACAGAGTTACTGGAAGCAAAATAAAAGTCTTAAAGGGATCCTGGAAGCTGCAAGCAGGCATGTAGTGGCAAACTCAAAATTTTAAAGGGGTCCTGGAGACCGCAAGTAGACAGATATCCCTGAAGTTACAGGTGGACATGTAGAGGCAAATTGAAAGTCGTAAAGGGGTCCAGGGAACTGCAAGTGTACAGGAGATGTCCTGGAAGCCACAGATGGACATGTAGAGGTACTGAGAATCTTAAAGGGGGCCTGGAAGCCGCAAACAAATAAGGTGAAATCCTGAAGACAACTGACTTATAGCAGGGTTACTGGAAGCCACAGACAAGCAGGTGAAGTCCTGAAGACCACAAACAGGCAGCAGGGTTACTGGAAGCCACAGACAAGTAACTCAGGGGCTAGAAATGACAGGCAACCAGTAGAAGGCCTGGAAGCCTGTAGGCAGGAATTGTGCATAGACAAACTAAAAGCATTACTAGCAAGTCTTAATAAAATACCAAGAAACAGGTGTGAGTCTTAGGAGAGCATTTTATAGGCCTAGGAAATACAACACATGGGAGCAAACTGGGCTACTTAGGACAGGTGTGTTTAACAGGCAATTGTTTGATTTAGCTTTTTGTTGTGTAGAACTCTGAAAGCACCACTCCAGCATTTTTTTTTATCAATGCTTGGGTGGCCTCTGCTCCTGGTCATATACTCACTTTCCTGCTTCTTCACCTATTACTAATGCCTCACCAGTCCTGCGGTGCCATCTTGTGCATGTAACTTCTGACTGGCTGGAAGCTAGAATTTAACTCACAAGAACTCAATACAACTCTGTGAGTGCCAGAACAAGGTCAGAATGACAAATCCAGAAAGGGACAGTGTTTGTCTGATTCTCGCTGCTCATAAAATGAAAAGACCACAGTTGTCAGGAAATGATGGCTTTATTCTGATGCATTTCAGAGTGATATCACCGCTCCTTCCTCAGGGAACCAATGTTGTTTCCCTGAGGAAGCAGCAGGGATATCGCTCCGAAATGCGTCGGAATAAAGCCATCATTTCCTGACAACTGTGGTCTTTTCATCTTATGAGCAGCACGGATCAGACAAACACTGTCCCTTTCTGGTTTCATCTTTGGTTACCACTGCCTGCATGTGGAGTGTGGATCCTGCAGCAGCCATACTATACGCTTACACTGGTTGTGGGTCACACAATTATCCCAGGTGAGCAGTTACATTTGTTTGCTACACAAAAGTGGTTGAAGGATAATACTCTATTGTGCTTCCTTTCCTTTCTATAGTTAATAATAATCTTTATATAGCGCCAACATATTCCTTAGCGCTTTACATTTCACAGGTTAGTATACAAGGAGTTATGAGAAACAATTATAAAAAAGTATAATAATTAAGCAAAACTAATAACGACCCTGATTGTAAAAGCTTACAATCGAACAATGAGGTGGGGGTGACATAAAGTACAGGTGCTTAGTTCCAATGATGGTCCAGCCAATGTGAGGAGATAGGAAGAAGATAAAAGCTGCATGAGTGGCCACAAGCCAATATGTGTAGAGTTCTTGGGTCTGGTGGAAATTGACAGAGAAATCATGTTCAGAGCAATAGTGAATACCCTATGTCTAAATGACTACGATTAGGGAGAATGATAGGCCACCCTAAAAAGATGTGTTTTTAGGGAGCGCCTGAATATGTGTAAGTTGTGGATGGTCCTAATTTCTTAAGGTAGAGTATTCCAGAAGATTGGTGCAGCTTAGGAGAAGTCTTGGAGCCAGAAATGAGTGGTCATGATTAATGCACGTTAGTCTAAAGTCACTTCCGGACGGGTGGGGTGATAGAAAGATGAGGGTAGAGAGGTGCCGCACTGTGATGAGCTTTGTGGGTGAGAACAAGCAATTTGAATTGGATCCTATGGTGTATGGGCAGCCAGTGTAATGACTGGCACAAAGTGGAAACATCTGAGTAACGGCTAGCTTGATAGGTGACCCTGGCTGCTGCTTTAAAGATAGACGGAAGAGGGCAAAACTTACTGAGGGGGAGGTCAATTAATAAATAAAGAATTACAGAAATCAAGGCGGGAAAGGATCAGGGCCATGGTGAGGGTTTTAGTTGTTTCCATAGTGAGGAAGGGGTGAATTCTGGAGATGTTTTTCAGGTGCAAGTGACAAGAGTGGGTGAGAGATTGTATGTAGGAGGTGAAGGAGAGATCAGCGAGCCTGCTGTCTAGGCATTATTGTTGTGCCGCACACTGAGAGGGAAATGTCAGCTTTAGGGAGGTTAGTAGAGGGCAGGATCAGAAGAAGTTCAGTTATGGAAAGGTTGAGTGTTAGATAGAGATAGAGAGCAGACATGATTTTGGAAACTGCAGTTAGACAGTCATTGGTGTTTTGTAATACAGCGGGGGTAAGGTCAGGGGAGGACGTGTATAGTTGTGTGTCATCAGCATAAAGACGGTAGTGAAAGCTAAATCTGCTGATGGTCTGTCCAGTTTGGGCAGTGTAAAGAGAGAAGAGAAGAGGGCCAAGGACCAAACCCTGAGGGACCCCAATAGTGAGAGGAAGGATATACTGAAAGAGCAGTAAGAGAGATAGGAGGAGAACCAGGAGACAGCGATGTCCTTTATCTGATGGAGTGCAGCATAGAAAGTAGGAGATGTTGGTCAACTGTGTCAAAAGCTGCAGAAAGGTCAAGAAGAACAAGCAGAGAGTGGTCACCATTACGTTTTGCCGTCAGAAGGTCATTGGTCACTTTGAGGGCAGTTTCTGTAGAATGTAGGGGGCGGAAACCAGATTGTAATCGATCTAGAATAGAGTGAGTGGAGAGGTAATGGGTGAGGCGGGTGTAGAACAGATGCTCCAAGAGTTTAGACATGAAGGGGAGATTGGAGACTGGTCTGTGGGTATTTGTGCAGGATGGGTCAAAAGAAGTTTTCTTTAATAATGAACTAATGACAGAGTGTTTGAAGGAGGAAGGGAAGATGCCAGAAAAGTGGGAGAGATTGAAGATTTTGGTTAGGTAAGTGGTGAAGACTGGAGAGAGAGACTGGAGTAGGAGTGAGGGAACGGGGTCAGTGATGCAAGTAGTGGGACGAGAGGAAGAGAGGAGCCTGGAGACTTCTTCTTCTTATTTGATTGGGTCAAAAGTGGAGAGTGAGCCAGAGGGGATGTGGGGAGGGATGGGAGTAACAGCACGTGGAGGTTGGGAGCTGATTTCCTGATGTATGTTCTCTATTTTCTCTGTGAAGTAAGAAGACGGATCATCAGCACAGAGGTCAGTGATAGGGGCCTGCACTTTAGGATTGTGGAGAGAGTGTAAGGTGTCAAAGAGTTTCTTTGAATTGTTGGATATTGGGGAGGTCAGGGTGGTGAAGTAGGTTTGCTTAGTGAGGTGAAGGGCAGAGTTGTATGTTTTTAACATGAATTTATAACTGATAATGTTTTCTGGTGAGCGAGTTTTCCTCCATAGGCGTTCAGCACTCCTGGAGCATCACTGGAGGAATCGAGTTCATGGTGTGAGCCAGGACTGTTTTACTCTGTGTTTGGAGGATCTAAGGCGAGGGGCGCTACTTGGTCCAGGGTGTTTCTGAGAGCATCATTGTAGTGATTTACTGCCAGATAGGGCCAGGAGAATGAGGAGATTGGGGACAATGATGAGTGTAGAGAGTCTGTGAGTGTTTGAGGGTTGATGGCCTGAAGGTTTCTGAATATGTGATAGGTAGCAGTGTGCTGAGGTGGACTAGGGTTTGTGAGTGTGAAGGAGAGAATGTTGTGATCAGAGAGAGGAAGAGATGAGTTATTTAAGGAGGAGGTTGAACAGAGCCGGGTAAAGACCAGGTCAAGGGTGTTACCATCTTTGTGTGTCTCAGAGGTTGAGAGCTGTGAGAGGGCAAGAGAGGTGGTTAGAGATAACAGCTGGGATGAAGATGGGGAGATGGAGCTGTTTATGGGAATGTTTAACTCTCCCAGAATAAGGGTTGGTAATTCTGGGGACATGAAGTGCGGCAGCCACGCGGAAAAATGGTTGAGGAAGTAAGTGGGTGACCCTGGGGGGGGGCAGTATACCACAGTTACTCTGAAGGGGATGGAATAGCCTAATAGTGTGGACCATAAAAGAGGGAATGAGAGTGATGGAGCTGGGGGGAAGACCTAGAAAGTACATTGTGGGGACAGGAGTAAGCCAACTCCACCACCATGTCTGTTCCCAGGTCTCGAAGAATGGGAGAAATTTAAGCCACAATGAAAAATAGCGGCAGGGGAAATGGTGTCTGAGTCCTGGATCCAGGTTTCAGTGAAGGTCAGGAGGTTAAGAGAGTTAGTGAGAAAGTAGTTGTGGATAAAGGGAATCTTGTTGCATATAGACTGTGGATTCCAGAGGCCACAGTTAAAACAGGGAGATGAAGATGTGCAAGTAATGCTAATGAGGTTAGTAGGATTTCTATGTAAGGTGGGGAGAGGGTTTGAAGTTAGAAGAGGGTGGACCAGGATTGGGAGAAATATCACTTGACAGGAGCAGTAGCGGAAAGAGAAAGAGCAAGTAGTGTTTCGATTTGTGACATGGTTTATGATGCAAAACCCTGGAATATGTTGGACTGAGATTATTTAGTAAGGTGAAGAAGATGTAAACAAACGATGTAGGATTGAAAAATCGTTGAAACGATCATCCAAAAAATGTGATCCTGACCTCAAATCTATCGTTCGTCGTCCAATTGTGAACTGTGAAACAGCAACATCGTTCAGTGTGAAACCTTTTTGAACGAGGCAGAAGCTTGGGACCATGTGACCTGAGCTTCGCATCCCCATGACACGGCGCTGTCATGCGCCGCCGACGTGATTCGGCGAAAGCGTCCGGCGTTATAGCAGCATATGACGCTGATTGCCGATTGGGTGGCACTCATTTTAAAAGCTCCTCTTCCTCTTCCTCCAACCACGCTCCGTGATGAAGGTTTTCATACCGAAATGCGCATCAGAGCGCACTGGCTTTAATCCAGACAAAATAAGGTAATAAGATCTTCAAACCTAAAGTATGGTTGTTGCAAATCTGCACCTTATCATATATGGGTGCCCTTAAGCGATGTCTAGATGAGTAAATACATTATTATCAAGTGAGAACATAACTGTGTCTCCCCTCCTTTATATTTGCCTAAATTAATTTGGAGCTTTGGCTATATGGTAAATATATTGCTGAGGGGTTTATATAACTATAGGGTTCATGATATTGGAATATAGGTTTTTACCCCTCTTATGTATCCTGATAATACAAGTAAATACCCAGAGCTACTTTATGTGCGGTAAAATAATGGAGCCTATTATAATCCCTCTAGGACTCCTGAGTCTCAAGGGTGGAATTTTGATAAGATATGCACCTGCACGTTAGGTCTTTTTTCTAATTTATGTGAATTTCTCTGGAACTAAAAAAGCCTGTATAAGTGGTTTGGTTTTATATTGTATGTTTCCTCCTCCCTTTTTACCTGATTCAAGCACGTCTTTAATAAAGTATCATATGTTAAATTGTGCCCTATAGTCGCTTTTTTTCTTCTTGTTCAAGTATTTGTATGCGATGGGTTTTGATAATAATCGTGCTATATTCCACTGATATTTCATCTATGTTCCATACTTTGAGGAATATAAAGTGGGATTTTCTGCTTGTGACATTTTTAAATGGTAGGATACCCAGGAAGACCCCACTTCTTACCCAGAGACATAAAAAAGCCAGGCTGGAAAACTTACCTGAGAAAGCCTACAACGTTTTGGAAGAATGTTCTCTGGTCAGATGAGACAAAAGTAGAGCTTTTTGGGCAAAGGCATCAACATAGAGTTTACAGGAGAAAAAAAGAGGCATTCAAAGAAAAGAACATGGTCCCTACAGTCAAACATGGCGGAGGTGCCCTGATGTTTTGGGGTTGCTTTGCTGCCTCTGGCACTGGACTGCTTGACTGTGTGCATGGGCATTATGAAGTCTGAAGACTACCAAAAAATTTTGCAGCATAATGTAGGGCCCAGTGTGAGAATGCTGGGTCTCCCTCAGAAGTCACGGGTCTTCCAGCAGAACAATGACCCAAAACACACTTCAAAAAGCACTAGAAAATGGTTTGAGAGAAAGCACTGGAGACTTCTAAGGTGGCCAGCAATGAGTCCAGACCTGAATCCCATAGAACACCTGTGGAGAGATCTAAAAATGGCAGTTTGGAGAAGGCACCCTTCAAATATCAGGGACCTAGAGCAGTTTGCCAAAGAAGAATGGTCTAAAATTCCAGCAGAGCTTTGTAAGAAACTCATTGATGGATACCGGAAGCGGTTGTTTGCAGTTATTTTGGCTAAAGGTTGTGCAACCAAGTATTAGGCTGAGGGTGCCAATACTTTTGTCTGGCCCATTTTTGTAGTTTTGTGTGAAATGATCAATGTTTTGCTTTTTGCTTCATTCTCTTTTGTGTTTTTTCATTGAAGACAATTTAAATGACGATAATAATACCAAAGAATTTGTGATTGCAATCATTTTCAGGAAGAAACTGAGTATTATCTGACAGAATTGCAGGGGTGTCAATACTTTTAGCCACAACTGTATATACTAGCGTGTGAAGTGGCCTTAAGAGGAATACACCTATTCAAGAATCATAAGCATCAGATGAATGGTGTGCAACTCTGTGTGTGCATCACCACAATTACTACTCCAGTAGTAGTTTCTGTTTTACATTTTAGAGCAAAATGAGAACATTGGTCTAATCATGATGGTGTATAGTATTCTGCAGTACAATCTTACCTGTAGCATGCTAGTATATGAAAAATATAGGATACAGTGACTGAACTTGATAGGAAAGTAGTGACAAACCAAACATCTGAAAAATAAATAAAAAATGGCAATGTGACTTGACAATAAGACAGGCTTACTAAGCTTGAAAGCATTAGGATTTTAACTCATTTTGCACTAAAAACCTATCCTACATTCCTGATGTCAAATTTATCATGTGTTTAAACACTACACAGTTTTTTAAACACTATACAGGTTAGGGGGCAATAATAAGAGAAATGCCTTAATTTTGTCGTAAAATATTGGACTAAAATTAGCCAACCAAATAGTAGTGAAAAGAAAAGTATTTACCATGTCTAGTAAGGCCTTGTTCACATGGCCATTGGTCTTTCATTTGTAATGGATCCAGTATTAAACATAGTAACATAGTAACATAGTAACATAGTTTTTAAGGTTGAAGGAAGACTTTAAGTCCATCTAGTTCAACCCATAGCCTAACATGTTGATCCAGAGGAAGGCAAAAAAAATCCATGTGGCAACACTAAGCTCCACATTGGGGAAAAAAATTCCTTCCTGACTCCAGATACGGCAATCAGACTAGTTCCCTGGATCAACGCCCTATCAAAGAATCTAGTATATATAACTGGTAATAGTATAGTTTTCAAGAAAGGCATCCAGGCCCTTCTTAAATGTTAGTAGTGAGTCATTCATTACAACATCATGTGGCAGAGAGTTCCATAGTCTCACTGCTCTTACAGTAAAGAATCCACGTCTGTGATTATGATTAAACCTTCTTTCCTCCAGACATAGAGGATGCCCCCTTGTCCCCGTCTCAGGCCTAAGAGTAAAGAGATCATTAGAAAGGTCTCTGTACTGTCCCCTCATATATTTATACATTATTATAAGATCACCCCTAAGTCTTCGTTTTTCCAAGCTAAATAACCCCAAGTTTAATAACCTGTCTTCGTATTGCAGACCCCTCAGTCCTCTAATAACTTTGGTCACTCTTCTCTGGACCCGCTCTAGTTCAGCTACGTCTTTCTTATATCCCCATTAAAGCTCATTTGCCATTTAGCAGCCCAAGCTTCTAGTTTACATAAATCCTCCTGTAATATAAAATTGTCCTCCTCTGTATTGATTACCCTGCAGAGTTTAGTGTCATCTGCAAATATTGAGATTCTACTCTGTATGCCCCCTACAAGGTCATTAATAAATATATTAAATAGAAACGGGCCCAATACTGACCCCTGTGGTACCCCACTGTTAACTGTGACCCATTCTGAGTGTGTTCCATTAATAACTACCCTTTGTTTTCTATCACTAAGGGTACCTTTACACACGGCTACATTTGTAGCTTGTCACCAGGCAACTTACAGGTTGCAGTGAAATCATGGATACATGATTCCATTTGTACACAGCAACAAGATAGAACCATGTATCCATGATTTCACTGCAACCTGTAAGTTGCCTGGTGACAAGCTACAAATGTAGCCGTGTGTAAAGGTACCCTTAGCCAGTTCTTAACCCACTTACACATATTTTCCCCTATCCCCATTGCCCTCATTTTATGTATCAACCTTTTGTGTGGCACCGTATCAAAAGCTTTTGAAAAGTCCATATACACCACATCCACTGCATTTCTTTAGTCCAGTCCAGAACTTACTTCTTCATAGAAGCTTATCAGATTAGTGTGACAGGAACGGTCCCTCATAAAACCATGTTGATAATGGGTCATGAGGTTATTTTTCTTCAGATACTCCAGTATAGCATCTCTTAGAAAACCCTCTAGGATTTTACCCACAGTAGAGGTTAAGCTTACTGGCCTATAATTTCCAAGTTCAGTTTTTGTCCCCTTTTTGAATATTGGCACCACATTTGCTATACGCCAGTCCTATGGTACAGACCCTGTTATTATGGAATCTTTAAAGATTAAAAATAATGGTCTATCTATGACAGTACTTAATTCCTGCAGCACTCTGGGGTGTATCCCATCTGGGCCCAGGGATTTGTCAATATTAGTGATTTTTAGACGATGCTGTACTTCCTCTTGGGTTAAGCAGGTGACATTTAATTGAGAATTTTTGTTATCACTGATCATATTGTCTGTCATGGGATTTTCTTGTGTAAATACTGTTGAAAAAAAGTAATCTAATATATAATTGCCCTAACGCACTTCCGTAAGTTTCAGCGCTACTTCTGTCGTCGTGTGTGCTGGCGCCGACCAATGAGAATAGCGCCTCACTTACAGCGGTAAATGTGAAACTCAAAGCCCTCCATGTATCTCCATAGGAAGTGAGGCACTATTCTCATTGGTCGCTGTGTGCTGGCGCCGACCAATGAGAATAGCGCCTCACTTACAGCGGTAAACTTGAAACTCAAAAGTCCTCCATGTATCTCAATGGGAAGTGAGGCTCTATTCTCATTGGTCGCTGTGTGCTGGCGCCGACCAATGAGAATAGCGCCTCACTTACAGCGGTAAATTTGAAACTCAAAGTCCTTCATGTATCTCAATGGGAAGTGAGGCGCTATTCTCATTGGTCGCTGTGTGCTGGCGCCGACCGATGACAATAGCGCCTCACTTGCAGCGGTAAATTTGAAACTCAAAGTCCTCCATGTATCTCAATGGGAAGTGAAAGACAAAATCCTATCTTATTGAAGTGCACGGCTGGAGCAGCTTGCAGAGACTTGAGGATCTGCAGACTTAGAACATGAACCAGGAGAAAGGAGACCCTGACCACTTTCTAAATCTACACCATTGTTGTGCGGGGATTGCACAACAGGAATAGGTTAGTGATTACTTAATTAAAATTTCCTGGATATAACTGAATATAGGATGCCAATAATGTATTTCCTTCCCAAAATACACAAGGACCCCAAAAACCCCCCATTACGTCCAATAGTCTCAGGTTATGGTTCAATAACATGCAATCTTTCACATTACGTTGATTTATTTCTGCAAAAGTATGTCACTGAATTGGATTCCTACCTCAGGGACTCATCACAATTGATTAGTGAGTTGAGGTCCCTTCCTGAAATGACAGGATGTGTGTTGGTCACATTGGATGTGACGGCACTATACAACAATATCAGACACAATCTTGGTATGAATGTAATTCAGCAAACTTTGAATAATGATCAAACTCTATTAGAACCCCAGAAAGATTTTTTACTGAACTCAATTGAGTTCATATTAAAGAACAATGTGTTTTCCTTTAATGGTAAAATATATAAACAGGAGAAGGGCTGTGCGATGGGGACGAGATTCGCACCCAGTTATGCCAACTTATTCATGGGTGCAATAGAGTCCGCCCTCATTGCACAGCCCCCTGAAGGTAGCCTGTTTGATCTATCCAGAATAAAAGGGGTAATATTTTACAGACGTTACATAGATGATTTATTCATTATTTGGAAGGGAACAATTAGTGAGGCTCAAAAGCTCACGGAGATACTCAACGATAACCAATGGGGTATTTCCTTTACAGGAACCTACTCTGTATCAGAAATCCAATATTTAGATTTATTAATTAAATTTGATGAAGAGGGCAAGCTCTTCACTGCTACCCATTTTAAGACAGTGGACGTCAATAGCTACTTAGAATTTAGTAGTGGGCACCTACCGAGTTGGTTGAAAAATATACCCTATGGACAATATTGGCGTATCCGCAAAAATTGTTCTAGGGATACAGATTTCTTGTTAGAGTCAGCCACCTTAAAATATAGGTTCAAAAAGAAAGGTTATCCCACAAAAATTCTGAAAGATGCTTATGCCAAAACTAGGAATTTGACCCAACAAAATTGTTTAAGTAAGATGGCGGATAAGAGAAAGACAGCAGATAAGAACGACGACAAAAGGAAATGGAGTTTTGTGACCACCTACTGTCATTCTCGAACTTTGATAAGGTCCATTTTAAGTAAATATTGGTTTGTACTAAGAGGTGATCCTCTCTTGGGGTCAAAAATGCCCGAGAAACCAACTATTGTGTTTAGAAAGAATAAAAATTTAAAGAATTTAATAGCCCCCAGTGATATTCAAAAGAAATTTGAAAGGCCAGAGACCTTAGCCCCTCGGATTGTTGAAGATTGGGGATGCTACGCATGCAAAAGTGGAAAATGTATGTGTTGCAATATAATACAGGATGGTATGAAACAATTTAGATCGAATACAACCAATGAGATTTATGAGATAAGACACAGGTTGACATGTCAATCTTCTTATGTAGTTTACTTATTGGAATGCCCATGTGGGTTGCAGTATGTGGGTAGGACGATACAGGCAACCCACAACCGTCTAAATAAACATAGACAAAATATTAGATCTGGGTTTCAGCAACATAGTGTCTCCCGACATTACGATAAGTATCATCAAAGAGACCCAGTAAAATGCACCTTACTATTATTGATCAAATACCGGAAGGGGGTCAGGGGAGACTAAGTAGACTTATTAAGAAGGAAAGTTATTGGATCTTTAGATTGGGGACTCTGTATCCAGAGGGCCTCAATCTAACAATAGAAAAAGTGTCCAGAAATTAAATAGCTTGTTGTTATGTATAATATCAGTGTATTGTATCTAATCTCTTTTTCAGGTCCTGTTATACATATACATTTTACATCTATTTTAGACTTAGTTTGGACGTCCTTACAGAGTTTTTATTATTATTTTTATATTCATAAATATTTGATAACATTTTAATAATAGAAATTATCAACATTTTTATTTATTTTATTTATAATATATTAATGTTTTTTTTTTTTTTTTTTTTTTTAAATATATTTTGTTTGTTTTTTTTAAATTTTTTTTTTTTTTTTTTTAATTTTGTTTTTAATTTTTAATTTTTTTTAATTTTTTTTTTATTTTTTTTTTTTTCACATTTTTTGTTTTATTATTAATATTATATTTATAATAGAATGAGTAAAAATGGGGGATTGAATGTGTTTTTATGTATACAATTTTATACAGATTAATTTTATATAGAATTTTTATGTTATTATGAGTTTTGGTATAGTATATGATGATTGAACATCTTAATTATTTAATGTAGAAGTAGTTTCATGGGAACATTTTATAGTACCCTCGGGTGTGAGACACAAAAGGTTAAAGAAGAGGGAGTTTTCTGAGATAATTGTTATCCAATGAAACACTTTTTTGCTCTATATATGGTTTTAATTGTCTTAGTACCTCCATTCCACTTGAGAAAGACGGTACTACACACCGTCGAAACATGTCGTGGCGGATGGAGGCTTTTCAATAAAAGGACTATCCAGTCAGCAGAGTCCTCAGCTTTGTTTTGGAGCGCTCAGCACGAGACCGTGCAAATTGAATTCACACATCAATGGGAAGTGAGGCGCTATTCTCATTGGTCACTGTGTGCTGGCGCCGACCAATGAATATAGTGCCTCACAGCGGTAAATTTGAAACTCAAAGTCCTCCATGTATCTCCATAGGAAATGAGGCGCTATTCTCATTGGTTGCTGTGTGCTTGCGCCGACCAATGAGAATAGCGCCTCACTTACAGCGCTAAATTTGAAACTCAAAATCCTCCATGTATCTCAATGGGAAGTGAGGCGCTATTCTCATTGGTCGCTGTGTGCTGGCGCCGACCAATGACAATAGCGCCTCACTTACAGCGCTAAATTTGAAACTCAAAGTCCTCCATGTATCTCAATGGGAAGTGAGGCGCTATTCTCATTGGTCGCTGTGTGCTGGCGCCGACCAATGAGAATAGCGCCTCACTTGCAGCGGTAAATTTGAAACTCAAAGTCCTCCATGTATCTCAATGGGAAGTGAGGCACTATTCTCATTGGTCGCTGTGTGCTGGCGCCGACCAATGACAATAGCGCCTCACTTACAGCGCTAAATTTGAAACTCAAAGTCCTCCATGTATCTCAATGGGAAGTGAGGCGCTATTCTCATTGGTCGGCGCCAGCACACAGCGACCAATGAGCTTCGTGCCTCACTTCCTATGGAGATACATGGAGGACTTTGAGTTTCAAATTTACCGCTGTAAGTGAGGCGCTATTCTCATTGCTCGGCGCCAGTACACAGCGACCAATGAGAATAGCGCCTCACTTCCCATTGAGATACATGGAGGACTTTGAGTTTCACATTTAGCGCTGTAAGTGAGGCGCTATTCTCATTGGTCGCTATGTGCTGGCGCCGACCAATGAGAATAGCGCCTCACTTACAGCGGTAAATTTGAAACTCAAAGTCCTCCATGTATCTCAATGGGAAGTGAGGCGCTATTCTCATTGGTCACTGTGTGCTGGCGCCGACCAATGAATATAGCGCCTCACTTACAGCGGTGAATTTGAAACTCAAAGTCCTCCATGTATCTCCATAGGAAGTGAGGCGCTATTCTCATTGGTCGCTGTGTGCTGGCGCCGACCAATGAGAATAGCGCCTCACTTACAGCGGTAAATTTGAAACTCAAAGTCCTCCATGTATCTCAATGGGAAGTGAGGCTCTATTCTCATTGGTCGATGTGTGCTGGCGCCGACCAATGAGAATAGCGCCTCACTTACAGCGGTAAATTGGAAACTCAAAGTCCTCCATGTATCTCCATAGGAAGTGAGGCGCTATTCTCATTGGTTGCTGTGTGCTGGCGCCGACCAATGAGAATAGCGCCTCACTTACAGCGCTAAATTTGAAACTCAAAGTCCTCCATGTATCTCAATGGGAAGTGAGGCGCTATTCTCATTGGTCGCTGTGTGCTGGCGCCGACCAATGAGAATAGCGCTTCACTTACAGCGGTAAATTTGAAACTCAAAGTCCTCCATGTATCTCAATGGGAAGTGAGGCGCTATTCTCATTGGTCACTGTGTGCTGGCGCCGACCAATGAATATAGTGCCTCACTTACAGCGGTAAATTTGAAACTCAAAGTCCTCCATGTATCTCCATAGGAAGTGAGGCGCTATTCTCATTGGTCGCTGTGTGCTGGCGCCGACCAATGAGAATAGCGCCTCACTTACAGCGCTAAATTTGAAACTCAAAGTCCTCCATGTATCTCAATGGGAAGTGAGGCGCTATTTTCATTGGTCGCTGTGTGCTGGCGCCGACCAATGAGAATAGCGCCTCACTTACAGCGGTAAATTTGAAACTCAAAGTCCTCCATGTATCTCAATGGGAAGTGAGGCGCTATTCTCATTGGTCGCTGTGTGCTGGCGCCGACCAATGACAATAGCGCCTCACTTACAGCGCTAAATTTGAAACTCAAAGTCCTCCATGTATCTCAATGGGAAGTGAGGCGCTATTCTGATTGGTCGCTGTGTGCTGGCGCCGACGAATGAGAATAGCGCCTCACTTACAGCGGTAAATTTGAAACTCAAAGTCCTCCATGTATCTCAATGGGAAGTGAGGCGCTATTCTCATTGGTCGGCGCCAGCACACAGCGACCAATGAGCTTCGTGCCTCACTTCCTATGGAGATACATGGAGGACTTTGAGTTTCAAATTTACCGCTGTAAGTGAGGCGCTATTCTCATTGCTCGGCGCCAGTACACAGCGACCAATGAGAATAGCGCCTCACTTCCCTTTGAGATACATGGAGGACTTTGAGTTTCACATTTAGCGCTGTAAGTGAGGCGCTATGCTCATTGGTCGGCGCCAGCACACAGCGACCAATGAGCTTCATTGAGATACATGGAGAACTTTGAGTTTCAAATTTACTCAAAGTCAAACTCAAAGTCCTCCATGTATCTCAATGGCCAGTGAGGCGCTTCTCTCATTGTACTCATGACAGTAGCAACATTAACCCCTTACATTCGGTTTTATCTGTAATTTCTATAACACAGTGTGTAGTTGTACTGCCACTGCGAAGTTAACCCCTTATATACCATTTCTGCCTTAACTCCATACTTTGCAGTCTCTATTACTACTGCCAGTAGGAACATTAACCCCTTATATGCCATTATTGTTGTCATTTCTATTACACAGTGTATAGTTGTAATGACACTGCGAAATTAACCCATTATATACCAGTTCAGCATTAACTGCATATTTGGTAGTGTTTATAACTACTGCCACTGGTACATTAACCCCTTGAACACCATTTTGGATATAATTTACAGCGCTGTGTCTGTTGTGGGAGTGCCTGTGGGACATTAACTCTTTCAATAACATTTTTGATATCATTATAAGTTCCTACTCTGTTATAGTCCTGTTAGTCGGACATTAACTCTTTCTACACCTCCACTATATTGCTACCCTTACAGTTCTGCCTACATCGCCTACTTAGTTATATATCTGGTGTTTAAGTCTATTATTTAAAACTCTTAAAAAAATTATATACAGATTCTAGACTCCCAATTCTTTAGAATCGGGCTCACAGCTAGTTTAGCATATTGGCTTTTTCCTCATCCTCATCCACCATTTCACCCAGACTATTTTTAAAAGGGCCAACACCATCATTTTTTAGTTTCTTACTATTTATGTAGTTAAAAAATATTTTGGGATTATTTTTACTTTCTCTAGCAATGAGTCTCTCTGTCTCAATCTTTGCTGCCTTGATTTGCTTTTTACAGATGTTATTTAATTTTCTGTATTTATTTAATGCTTCATCACTACCTACTTGCTTTAATTCCCTAAATACTTTCTTTTTGTCACTTATTGCACCTCTTACTGCTTTATTTAGCCACTAGCTGTGAGCCCGATGCAAATGCATCGGGATTCTAGAACGTGCATTAATTTGATTATAGTAGTTATAGCTGTTAGCCTGATGCAAATGCATCGGGTATCTAAAATATGTTTATTGTTTTTTTAAAGATTTTTAAATAATAATTGCATCATCAATAGCAATAATATAAGCCATAGCATTATTATTAGCAGTAATAGCAGTATTAATACCATTATTAGCAGTATTATGAGCATTAATAACAGTATTAATAGCATTAATAGCATTATTATTAGCATTAATAGCATTATTAATAGCATTATTAGCATTAATAATAGCATTAATAACATTATTAATAGCATTAATAGCATTATTATTAGCATTAATAGCATTAATAATAGCATTATTAGCATTAATAATAGCATTAATAACATTATTAATAGCATTAATAGCATTATTATTAGCATTAATAGCATTAATAATAGCATTATTAGCATTAATAATAGCATTAATAACATTATTAATAGCATTAATAACATTATTATTAGCATTAATAGCATTATTAATAGCATTAATAGGATAAATTTTAGCATTAATAGCATAAGTAATAGCATTAATAGCATTATTAATAGCATTAATAGCATTATTATTAGCATTAATAGCATTAATAATAGCATTATTAGCATTAATAATAGCATTAATAACATTTATAATAGCATTAATAGCATTATTATTAGCATTAATAGCATTATTATTAGCATTAATAGCATTAATAATGCCATTAATAGGATAAATATTAGCATTAATAGCATTAATAGCATAATTAATAGCATTAATAGCATTATTAATAGCATTAATAGCATTATTATTAGCATTAATAGTATTAATAGGATAATTATTAGCATTAATAGCATTAATAGCATAATTAATAGCATTAATAGCATTATTAATAGCATTAATCGCATTATTATTAGCATTAATAGCATTAATAATAGCATTATTAGCATTAATAATAGCATTAATAACATTATTAATAGCATTAATAGCATTATTATTAGCATTAATAGCATTAATAATACCATGAATAGGATAAATATTAGCATTAATAGCATTAATAGCATAATTAATAGCATTAATAGCATTATTAATAGCATTAATAGCATTATTATTAGCATTAATAGCATTAATAGGATAAATATTAGCATTAATAGCATAATTAATAGCATTAATAGCATTATTAATAGCATTAATAACATTATTATTAGCATTAATAGCATTAATATAGCATTATTAATAGCATTAATAACATTATTAATAGCATTAATAGAATTATTATTAGCATTAATAGCATTAATAGCATTATTATTAGCATTAATAGCATTAATAATACCATGAATAGGATAAATATTAGCATTAATAGCAATAATAGCATAATTAATAGCATTAATAGCATTATTAATAGCATTAATAGCATTAATAGGATAAATATTAGAATTAATAGCATTATTAATAGCATTAATAGCATTAATAGGATAATATTAGCATTAATAGCATATTATAGCTTAATAGCATTATTAATAGCATTAATAGCATTATTATTAGCATTATAGCATTAATAATAGCATTATTGCATTATAATAGCATTAATAACATTATTAATATCATTAATAGCATTATTATAGTATTAATAGCATTAATAGCCATTATAGGATAAATATTAGCATTAATACCATTAATAGCATAATAATAGCATTAATAGCATTATTAATAGCATTAATAGCATTATTATTAGCATTAATAGCATTAATAGGATAAATATTAGCATTAATAGCATTAATAGCATAATTAATAGCATTAATAGCATTATTAATAGCATTAATGCATTATTATTAGCATTAATAGCATTAATAAATAGCATTATGATTAATTAATAGCATTAATAGCATTATTAATAGCATTAATAGCTAATTAATATATTAGCAATTAATAGCATTATTATATAGCATTAATAGCATTAATAGGATAAATATTAGCATTATAGCATTATTAATAGCATTAATAGCATTATTAATAGCATTATAGCATTATTATATTAGCATTAATAGCATAATTAATTAGCATTATTAGCATTATTAATAGCATTAATAGCATTATTATAGCATTAATAGCAATTAATTATAGCATGTAATAGCATTATTAGTAATATGCATTATATAAATAGCATATTATTAGCTTAATAGCATTATTAATAGCATTAATATGATAATTATTAGCATTAATAGCATTAATATTAGCAATGTAATAGCATAATTATTAGCATTAATATCATTATTATTAGCATTAATAGCATTAATTATTTAGCATTAATAGCATTTATTATTATAGCATTAATACATTATTATTAGCATTATAGCATTATAGATAATTATTACATTATTACATTATAGCTTATGATTATTGATTATTATAGCATTAATATTTTATTACATTATTATTTTATTAATTAATTTTAATTATAGCATTATTATTATTATCATTAATGTTATTATTATTAGCATTATAGATTAATATTCAGTAATAGCATATTATTAGCTAATATATTATTAGCATTATACTATTTATTATTATTTTATTATATATTATTATTAGATTTTTTTATTATTATTATTTATTATTTTTTTTATTTTTATTTATTTTTTATTATTTATTATTTTTTTTATTATAATTTATTATTTAGGCTGAGACCCAGTTTTCTTTCAGGTCCGCTGAAAGGGCTGATATAATTAGCATATATTTAATTTTTTTATTATTTTTTTGATATTATTATTTAATTTTTATATTTTATTTTTTTTTATTATTTTATTTACTATTCTTTTATCTATTATTTAATATTTTTATAATTAATTTTATTTATTTTTAATTTAATTTTTTTTATTATTATATAAATTATTATTTAGCTGAGACCCAGTTCTCTTCAGGTCCGCTGAAAGGGCTGATATAATTAGCATATATTTATTTTTTTTATTATTATTTTTATTTAATTATTTATTATTTTTTATTTATTTTTTTATTATTTTTAAATTATTTTTTAATTATTTTTTTTTATTATTAAATTTATTATTTAGGCTGAGACCCAGTTCTCTTTCAGGTCCGCTGAAAGGGCTGATATAATTAGCATATATTTATTTTTTTTATTATTATTTTTATTTAATTATTTATTATTTTTTATTTATTTTTTTATTATTTTTTAATTATTTTTAAATTATTTTTTTTATTATTTAATTTATTTATTTTTTTAAGTGAGAGTGAGACACAGTTCTCATTCAGGTCCGCCTTTTTTTTCCCCATTGACATACATTACCGGTGTGTCGGCGATTTTATGGCCGCCCACCTGGTTCTATTTGTCTGCCCTAAAATCGCGGACACACCGCTAATGCATCTCTATGGGCAGTCAGCCCGATTTCGGATTGGTCGCCGACCAATCAGAATTCGAGCTCACTGCCCATAGAGATGTATTAGCGGTGTGTCCGCGATTTTAGGGCCGACAAATAGAACCAGGTCGGCGGCCATAAAATCGCCGACACACCGGTAATGTATGTCAATGGGGAAAAAAAAGGCGGACCTGAATGAGAACCGTGTCTCAGTCTGACTTAAAAAAATAAATAAATTAAATAATAAAAAAAATAATTTAAAAATAATAAAAAAATAAATAAAAAATAATAAATAATTAAATAAAAATAATAATAAAAAAAAAAAAAAGGCGGACCTGAATGAGAACTGTGTCTCAGTCTGACTTAAAAAAATAAATAAATTAAATAATAAAAAAAATAATTAAAAAATAATTAAAAAATAATAAAAAAATAAATAAAAAATAATAAATAATTAAATAAAAATAATAATAAAAAAAAAAAAAATGCGGACCTGAATGAGAACTGTGTCTCAGTCTGACTTAAAAAAATAAATAAATTTAATAATAAAAAAAATAATTAAAAAATAATTTAAAAATAATAAAAAAATGAGGGGCTCTTCTGATTGGCTGAGGGCAGTATACAGCGACTAATCAGAAGAGGGCCTCAGATCTCATTGTGGTAGAATGGCGGATTTTTCGTCCATTCTATCTTAATGAGAAGGAAGAGGACGTCGGAGGTGGAAGTTAGCGAAAAGAAGACAGAAGATCCCCGGGGCCGGACGAAGAGGCGGAGATGGCGGAAAGAAGAGAGAAGACCCCCGGGGCCGGAGGAAGAGGACGGCTGGCCGGACGAAGGGATTGTGGATCGGACGGACGATCAGATGACTTGAAGGCATGTAAGTGATCGACGGGGACGTTAGGTTAGGGGACGGCGGGGGCTTCGGGTGTAGGGCGTTAGGTGTTAGCGCGAGCGGCGGGGGACAGCGGCGGGAGCTTAGGAAGCGGCGGGGCTTAGGGAGTAGGGGATGGGCGGCGGGGCTTTAGGGTGTATCGGTGGGTGCTTAGAATGCGGCGGAGCTTAGGGGGTAGGGGCGGCGGAGTTAGGGGGTAGGCGGCGGGGCTTAGGGGTATCGGTGGGGGCTTAGGATGCGGCGGTGGTTAGGGGCGGCTGACTTAGGGGGTAGGGGGTTAGGAGCGGCGGACTTAGGGGCATAGGTGCGGCGTGTCGGGGCTTAGGGTGTAGGGGTGCGACGCACTTAGGGGGTAGGGGCTTTGGTGCGGCGGGGTGGTTTTGTTGCGGGGTGGCTGTGCGGACATGGGGGGGTCTGTGGAGAGATGGGGGTGGGTGTGCGGATATGGGGGGGGCTGTGCGGAGATGGGGGGTCTGTGGGGACATGAGGGTGTGTGTGCGGACATGGGGGGGGCTGTGGGGACATGAGGGTGTGTGTGCGGACATGGGGGGGCTGTGTGTAGATGGGAGGGCTGTGCGGACATGGGGGTGGGTGTGCGGACATGGGGGTGGGTGTGCGGACATGGTGGTGGGTGAGCGGACATGGGGGTGGCTGTGCGAACATGGGGAGGTCTGTGCGGACATGGGGGGGCGGCCTGTGCGGACATGGGGGGGCGGCTGTGCGGACATGGGGGGGCGGCTGTGCGGACATGGGGGGGCGGCTGTGCGGACATGGGGGGGCTGTGCGAAGATGGGGAGGGCTGTGCGGACATGGGGGAGCGAGTTGTGGCTCAGGCAGCGACTCGCTCCATGATCCCCGGGTAGCGATTTGCGGCTCAGGCAGCGACTCGCAATGGCCTCGCGGCCATTGCTCGCGCTACCTGAGCGGTAAATGGCGAACGTTGTGGGCGAGCCTGTGGGTAGATTTTGGGCCAGCGACTCGCAATGGCCAGCGACTCGCAATGGCCCTGGGCCAGCGACTCGCAATGGCCTCGCGGCCATTGCTCGCGCAGCATTGGGCGCTTCGCGCCCAATGTTAAATTCGTATCCGCATGACCACGCCGGAAGTAGCGTGCGGAGGGGCGCTTTTCCGATTCGCGATTATATAATAGATAGTGGTTTCCTCCTATTTCTAGCATACTTATTCCCATAGGGTATATATTGTGCACAGGTCCTATTCAGGATGCTAATAAACATCTCCCATTTGCTTTGTGTACTGTTATGTCTCAGGACATCGTCCCAGTTTATTGCACTAAAATCATCTCTCAACCGTTGGAAATTTGCCTTCCTGAAGTTTAGTGTCCTTGTAGTCCCTCTACTACACATCTTAGTAAAGGATACTTGAAAGCTTATTATGTTATGATCACCATTACCCAAGTGACCTCCAACCCATATATTTGATATGCGGTCCAGCCTGTTGGTTAATATTAGGTCCAGCAGTGCCCCCCTTCTTGTTGGGTCCTGAACCAGTTGTGAAAGGTAATTGTCTCTCATAGTTTTCAAAAACTTATTACCTTTGCTGGAACTGCAGGTTTCTGATCCCCAATGTATTTCAGGGTAGTTGAAGTCCCCCATAATAATGACTTCTCCCTGAGTCGCTGCTTCATCTATTTGCTTTATGAGGATATTCTCCTCCACTTCCATTATTGTTGGGGACTTATAACAAACCACTATCAGTAATTTATTATTTTTTCCCCCTCCCCTTATCTCCACCCACAGGGACTCTACATTTCCATTAGATTCACCTTTATTATATCACGCAGGATGGGTTTTAAGGATGATTTTACGTATAAACATACACCTCCTCCTCGCTTATTTGTACGGTCATTTCTGAACAGACAATAGCCCTGTAAATTAACAGCCCAGTCATGGCTCTCGTCCAGCCAAGTCTCCGAAATCCCCACCATGTCATAATTATTTTCCAGCAAAATCAATTCTAATTCCTCCATTTTGTTGGTGAGACTTCTGGCATTAGTGTACATGCACTTTATGCATCTCTCTTTACCTCTATTCCTTCTTACTATATTGACTGTTCTAACCCCACCCCCCATGCCACCCCCAATTTTATTACTTGTGCCCAGGTTACTATTTACACTATCTTCCCCTCCTATACAATGAATACCTTCCCCCCCAATCTCTAGTTTAAACACTCCTCCAACCTTCTAGCCATTTTCTCCCCCAGCACAGCTTCAGCCTCCCCATTGAGGTGCAGCCGGTCCCTAGCATAGAACCTGTAGCCAACAGAGAAGTCGGCCTAGTTCTTCAGGAACCCAAACCCCTCCTTCCTACACCAATTCCTGAACCACGTATTTATCTCCCTAATCTCCCGTTGCCTCTCTGGTGTGGCTCGTGGTACAGGCAGTATTTCAGAGAATACTACCTTGGAAGTCCTTGCCTTAAGCTTGCAGCCTAATTCCCTGAAATAATCTTTAAGGACCTTCCACCTACCTCTAACTTTGTCATTTGTGCCAATGTGTACCATGACCGCTGGGTCCTCACCAGCCCTTCCCAGTAATCTGTCAACCCGATCAGCGATGTGCCGGACTCGAGCGCCAGGTAGGCAGCACACTGTTCGACGATCCCTGTCTTTGTGACAGATTGCCCTATCTATTCCCCTAATAATTGAGTCCCCCACTACCAGCACCTGTCTGACCTGCCCTTCTCTCCTGTTTTCCCCCTTACTGGAGCAGACACTCCTCTGGCTTTCAGAGGTCATGCCCTGCTGCAGCAGTGCTGTACCTGAACTCATACCCCCCTCTTCTGCCAACATAGCAAATTTATTGGGGTGTGCCAGATCAGGGCTAGCCTCCCTAGCACCCTTCCCTCTACCCCCCTTCTAACTGTCACCCAGCTAGCTACCTAGCTAAAGAAACTGGATCTGTTACAAATGTAGCAAAAATGGATACAAAGTGGGAACAAAAAATTAAATGGATGAGTTTGTTCCGCTTTGAACTGATTTTTCTGAGAAATTTCTTTAACACCTGTAGTGTTCTAGGATTGTCCAATACAAAACAGATAGATACGTTAATAGATTACCAGTTATTATAATCCATTACTTATAGATTTAGGCTGGAGACACACAGGGCAAGATGCATGCGAGATACTCATACTCACATACCTCCTCCAGCACGGCCAATGGCTCTCTGGACAGGAGTGTTTTTGCAGCATAGAAACGCAAGCAGCTCCACGCCGCTGTCCAGAGAGCCATTGGCCATTGCTGGGGGAGGCATGTGAGTACGTGTAGCTCTCATGCATCTCACCCTGTGTGTCTCTGATCTTAGACTAAGTTTACATGTCTACTAACCATCCGTCAGGACGGATCCAGATGCAATTTGTTGGCAAAAAAGTTGTGCAGGCACAAATAATTTGTTTCTGCAGGATCCGTTTCTTTTAACATGGGAGTCTTTGGAAAACAGATCTGTTAACAGATTGCTATTTAGACACCTGTTTTTTAATTGTAAAGGATTACTCCCGTATTAAAAAAAATCAGTTATTTCAAAACTGACAAAAAAGTTGTGTTTGCACAACTTTTTGTCAACGGATTGCTGCTAGATCCATTCTAATGAATGATTACTATGCATGTGAACTTAGCCTTAAAGAGAACTTGTCAGATAGATTACACCCCCCAAACATCACGACCTGTCCCTGCAGCTGACCCTACATCCCTAACCATCCCTGTCTGACATAAATGTGAATTATAAATGTGGAAAATAAGCAATCTTACATTTTTCCCCCGTTCTGAGGGTGTTCCTAAACATGTGAGCTTGCTTGAGTTCCTCTGGGTCCATTCTCTCTCCCCTCACTGCTGGTATCATGCCCCGTTGGACGTGATAATTCATTCAGAAGCGTGATGCCGATTTAAAATTCATGGCTCTTCCTTCCAGATATGATGCGGCAGGAATTATTGGCTGTACAGGCCAGCTTTTATATGCGCACTGCGCATGCTCCTGAGTTGGCCTGTACTGCCAATGCACCCCTACACTGCAGCGGACCGGAAATGATGTGTAGAGTCATACCCGGAAGGAGGGACAATGAATTTTAAATTGGGATCATGCTTCTGAATTCATTATCATGCCCACTAGGGCGTGACGCCAGCAGCGAGGGGGAAAGAGTGGACCCGGAGGGACTGCCCACCCATTGCCCACACCTAGAACAATGTAAGATTTAAATCACTTTTTTCCCACATAATTCACATTTAGGTCAGACAGGGATGGTTAGGGATGTAGTAGGAAGCTGCAAGGACAGGTAAGCTGACATGTTCCCATTAAGTATTGAAAAAATGGATCCAATTGCTATCTGTTTTTTTTTTGGGCTGGGCAAAAATATTGTGCAAACTTCAGGTTTTGATCCAGCAAAAAAAAAAAAAAATTAGCAAATGAAAAGGAGGCAAAAAGAACATATTTTATAACATTAATGAATGGATCCTGTACTAGAATATTTTACTTCTGTTTTCTAATCCAGAACAGATCCAAAAATGGAAATAACTACTGGAGATGTGAACAGATCTTAAGATATGTCAAATCAATCACACTGTGTGAGCCATTACTAGTTTTACAATGAAACTGACAGTGTTTCCCAAGGTGGTCTCTTGTAACTGTTAGGACATACTAGATACAGAATATACATATACTTGTAAAATAATCTGAAACAATATCAATAAATATACAGAAACTTACATATCAAGAGCAACATTGTTTAAAAAATATTCAGCAAATCGACATATCACAGAGGTATGTCAGAAGATGCGATGAAGTGAGGGATTTAGCACTTAGGCCAGGGTCACACATACCATCCGTTTTTTGGCTTAAATCCGTTTTAGGGATCATTTTGGTAATTTTTTTTCAAAGTCCAAAAACGCATATGCATTAACGCATGTGTGTGGGTGTTTTTCAAAAACGCATGCATATTTTTTAACATGGGGCCCTATGGGAGACGCATGCGGTAAAGCATGGTACATATAGGTACCATGCGTTAACGCATGCGTTTTTACATGTGTTTTTTTGGTAAATAAATGACTACGTCCAAAAAATTCCAAAAAACGGCCAGGACCTCAGGGGACACTATTGGCATCCTTAAAAAAACAGATCCGTTTTTGTAAGGGCTTAAAAAAGCGGATTGGTATGTGTGACCCTGGCCTTAACTAGACTGAAGAAGCCACTGAGCTCCTCTAAAAGATAAGTCATTTCATTTGCTGATCTGTTGTCTGAATTAATGGAAATGACAAACTCAGTGACACATTGCTCAGAGGAATTTAATTACTTTTTAATTCGCGTGATCATAGGGAATCAAATTGCATGAAACATACATAAAATTTCATTTTATAAATTTCATATTGTAGGTTTTTAAAAGTTTTACCATAAAAATATTTGCCTACCCACTAATGCTTCGTTAAATTCCTTTATTGAAACAACAGTTTGATTGTATAGGTCCCATGCTACATCTGGTGCTGCCTGCTCCATATTTTCTTCCCAGATGTGTATCAAATGTGCAATTTTGTTGAATGCACTGTATTCCAGAG
This sequence comes from Allobates femoralis, assembly GCA_033576535.1. Taxonomy (NCBI): domain Eukaryota; kingdom Metazoa; phylum Chordata; class Amphibia; order Anura; family Aromobatidae; genus Allobates; species Allobates femoralis. The sequence goes on along the minus strand of JARQOC010000661.1, from coordinate 30,534 downwards.
AAACAAACTGTTGAAGAAAATCACAAATAGTATATATAACATGTCTGACAAATGTGTTTGAAATTATACAGATAGGCAATTGTATCAGGTACATAACAGTGCAAAGTACTATTGGTTCCTTTATGGCCACTTTACACGCGGCAACAGGAAGATAGAAACCGGCAGGTGTCGGAGACAATTGTACCTTTTACCTTCAAAACACCTTGCAGATACCTGAATTACATGCAGCCACTTCAAGGTGTTTTGAAGGTAAAAGGTACAATTGTCTCCGACACCTGCCGTTTTCTATCTTCCTGTTGCCGCGTGTAAAGTGGCCATTAAATATACACTAAACCTTCACTACAAGTCTCCATTTAGTAAGATTTTATCAACAAATATCTGGGAGCAACCATTTCTGACTGAGATGAAGCTACTTCAATGGACACTATAGAAGGCCTCATACATTAGATGGCTGTGAAGAATATGGAGGATATAATTTTGTGTCAATTGACTATATCATATCAAGTCTGAGTTTATAAACCTTCAAAATGTGAGGCTGGGATGATACACCTGGCTTAGCAGGTGGTCCAGCTTGAAAGGCTCCAATGGGAAAAACCCACTCCAGGATGGTCAGCACAGAAAGATTCTATTACCGGTATCAAGTGATGGATCATATGACTATTGCAGGGGTGTGATCGTAAGACTGGCAGCAGCTGAGATAAGCTAACCAGGAGCGACCAGCAAAGGAAATATTATTAACCCTTGCTGATCCAAAAGAAAGAAATCCCATTTAAAAAAACAGTTTCACAGTTTCATGTGAAATTCAGATCCCAGAGCTGTCACGTCTCCTTATGATGGGCGATACTTGTGTCACTACCACCTGTATTTGCATATCTGTCCATCATATCGGTATATTCAATGTGTATATAGTGTTTGTCTAGTGTTCCCTTAAGGTGATTTAATATCCAATTTAACCTTGGGCTTTTATTTCCATCTACGAATTCACATGTCTGCATTTTTGGTTTAACGTTTCATGCTACCACTGTTGTTTTCTGGTCTAATATAATTAAGTTAAAGGACTATACTTATATCTAATGAGTAGCTGGTGGCAGTCCTACTGCGATGGCAGGGTTCTGTTTCAGTGGTGCCAGTGAAAGGGGTCTCTCAGCCTGTCAACATTGTGAGCGAGTGTTGTGCAATGCCAGCGGTCACGTGGGCCACCATCTGTCATTCCCCATTCCTCACGGTGCCCATGTGGACAGGGGGTGTCTGTGTAAAGCTGGGCTAACTTGACATTACATAACCTCAGGGGGTGCATAACATCATGTTTTGGTGAGAATGGGTAGACCATACTGTGTAACCTTAATGAATTAGTGACATCACGAGGGGTTGCGAGGTGAGGTTCTTCACATATTGATAGCAAGCTGTGGGATCGAGATAATAGTGAGTGTGGGACCCATACTCCAAGACACTAAATACTACTAGTAGTAGCTTTTCCCACTGGGATATTAAGATCAGCTCAGCACTAGACAGCTAATACGGCAAGGTATGTGACTGCAACAGGTTGCAATTCTGTGTCACTGACCAAAGATTGCAAGAATGGCTAGTGGCACCAGGAGCAGTGCCAAGGAGATGGGAAATGCTAAAGACAGTAGGGAGGGGGTGAATGGGAATGTTGTTCAAGGGGAGGAAGAGCGCTGCCAAGGCTCCCTAAGGATATAGTTGCGGGTGGTCAGTCCCTCTGTGGGCCACTCACAACCTGCCTGTCCCCCCAGACAGGTAGGCTTGGATGCCATCTCTACTCTGGCCAGTCTCCAAGCTGAGGTCCAGGCCACCTACCAGACCCTCATGGCAGAACATTGTGAGGAAGCTGCAGAAAGAATCTACAAATGCTCACTAAAACTCTAGAAACCCACCCAAGCCAGTTGCATGTCCCCTTAAATCCAAGTCCTAAAGTTATGGGCGTAGGACTTCCCCTGCTGGACAAAGGAGTGGACTTGAACACCTTCATGCTGGCTTTTGAAAAGGCTTGTCATCAGTAGTATCATTTGCCTGGGGATGAGTGGGTCTGGTTCTAAACCCCTCGTCACATGGGTAAGGGGAATCTTTGGGTGCCTGCTCCCACTCTGAGCTATGAGATTATCAAGCAGTTTTTGTGGACCAGCAGAATCTCCGTGACCAGGACTCAAATGGGACAACAACAACGCTTGCTGACAATGACTCCAAAACAGGACTCCAAAGGCCAATAAATCTTATGGCTGGAGATGGGGATAAGACGAACATGGTGCCTGCTGTTTTGTGTGTTGGTGGGAGTGGTGGAAGGTCCCTTGACAACTTTCAGCCCTTCACCATAGACCAGACTATGGCCATGGGACTGGAAGTCAGGATATTGGTGCTGAGATTATGTGTCTGATCTGAGTTGATGTCGTCACAGAATCTAAGTCGTCCAAGAAAACCCTCACTGTCACTGGGATTGGAGAAGTCGAATTGGCGCTGCTCATTGCCAAGATGTATTTGAACTGGGCTGCGCAGAAAGTGCGGGTGGTGGGAGCATCATAGAATATTTCTGCAAATGTTTTGCTTGGGATAGTCTTGAGAGGCTAATGTCTCAGTATGTGGCCACTGAACCCCCAAGATCTGATCTCTCAGACAGCAGTGCAATGTCCACCCCTGTTGTTGATGTAATCAATGTTATTAACATGCCTACTGGCAGGAATGTAGAGGTGGGTGATGTAATTTGTTCCAAATACCCTTTAGGGAAGAGGTCAATCGAGCAAGGCATACCGTGTCTTAGGGTGTGGCCAGCAAGCATGCTAGAACCTTTTGTACTCTGAGGTTGTCACTGAGGGGACAAACTGGGCAGACAGCTGCTAAGGGTGAGCATGCAATTGGGGTCAGGACTGTCCCAGGAGAGGTAGGGCTCCCAGGTAAGGCCTCATTGCAACCTGTATATCATAGTGCTGTGTTAGTCAGAATGGATTGGCAACTTGGTCAGAAGCCAAGGAAAATTGTGCACTACCCGCAGGTGCAGAGGTTGTGGTTGCTGTCATGTGCAATGGGAGCTCCAGGGCCCAAGTGGTCCCTCATGGGTCCAACAGCTTCCCCCCTTCTGAACCAAGCGGCTTCCGGGTTGGACAGAGGCCAGAAGACTGGTACGGTGAAACTAACACTAGTCGTGTTGATCTTGTGTATTCTGACCACATACAGTCAATGGTTTCAGGTGGCTTTGCAAACTGACCATAGCCTGAAGGCTCTCATGGGGTAGGTGGCACAGTCTCCCTTGGACTCAGACCTGGAGCGGGTATTCTAGGACCAAGATTGGCTGTATGGGTGACAGTCCAGCAGGGTTTACCAGAAGTGTGGCCTATTCTTTCAGGGTGGAGTTGTTGCTGATTGTCCATGAGATTCCGACAGCCGGACATCTAGGGGTCACTAAGATAAAAGCCTGGCTAGCCCATGTCTACTGGCCAAAGACGAGGGCTGATGTAGCTGCCTACTGTCGTTTGTGCAACACCTGTCAGAGGGTGGGGAAGGCGGGCCCATGCCCCAAAGCCCCACTATTAAGTCTGCCCATAATTGAAGAGGCTTTCATGAGGGTGGCTGTGGATCTGATTGGACCGCCATGTACTGACGTTAGTAGACTATGCGACCAGGCACCATGAAACGATAGCCTTGTGTCTTGTCTATTTGGGCCGACAAGGTAGCCATCGCCTTACTGGATATTTTCTCCTGAATCAGTTTTCCCCAGGAAATGCTCACCAACCATGGGACCCAGTTCATGTCACAGCTGATGGAGTCCCTCTTTAAGCAGGTGCAGCATCTGGTGAATAGCCCATACCATCCAGAGACTATCAGCATGTGCAAATAGGTAAAAGGCACCCTGAAGGAGATGCTTAAGATGTTAGTTTATTCTGATAGGCACAACTGGGAGCAGTACATCCCACACCTGCTATTTTATATGAAGAGGTTCCACAGGCCTCAAAAGAGGTCTCCCCTTTCAGCTCCTGTATGAGTGACCTGTGTGGGAACTATAGCTTTGGTCAAAGAGACTTAGGAAGGAAACTTAGCCATCACTAGAGTATCACTTATCGAGTATGTCTTGCGCTTATTGGACCTTGATGCAGCTGGTATATCATAATATTTCGCAAGCCCAGGGCGACCAAAATGCTTGTAAGAGGACAAAAGGTCAAAAGGTATGGGTGAGGATGGTCAAAAGGTATGAGTATTGAACCCCATACCACAGGATGAGCTTTAGGCCGCTTAGAAAGGCCTGTACCTCGTGCACCAGCAGTTCAACATCATAACGAACCTGGTCACCTTGGACCACGTGGGAACATGATGAAGGCACATCAATGGCATGAAGCCTATACTCTTTCTGTATGCAATCTGCCAGAAGACAGAGGCAGGGACTCTCCTGGATATGCTTGCCAAGTGAGGATGTGGAGGTTTGCAACCAGCTTGCAGTGGATCAACGGTCCCAGCCTTGGGTAAGGATTTATGTAGGATTTATATTACCTGGCATTGTAAGAATCTAACATGTAAATGGGAGTTGTCTTCTTGGCTCAATGCATAGAGCTACTTCCAGCCTCTGTCAGTGTAGACAGACAGAGCTGGAAATCCCCCAGTTCTGGACAAGATGCCACGCAGAACAGAGCTCATGTGAGGGCTCTCCTCACCACTTCCAGGCCCAAGGCCTGGAAGTTCATCCTTCCCTTTACCACAAGATTTCCAGCCAGGCCCCAAGGCTTAGGATGTTTCTATGTGTTCCACAGACAGCATAATAAATACTTTCTACCCTGGATCCTCGCTGTCTGGATTTACGCGTGCTTCTTCAGCAGTAGGGCATACTGAATGTAAAGAAGAACCTACTGCCCGCATGTTGGGAAAAGATTGAGGGTCTCCCGTCCTAGCACAGCTTTACGCTATTCGCTTCAAGTACCTTTGCATGTGCCGTGACCAGCTGTGAAATTAACTCTGGATTCCCAAGTCTGTAATACTCTCTTGCTATATCTAATCTACTGCTCTAAGCCACAAAAGACTGTGAAACTCCCTATCTAATATATAAAGCTGAATGTGTGTGTGTATGTATGTCCGGGATTGGCATCTACACCGTCGCAACTACAGCCACAATATTTTGCACAGTCACACGTCTGGACCCCGAGAGCGTCATAGGCTATGTTGTGAGGCGAAATTTTAACCCTGCGCGTTCCAGTTCACCAAACAATTTTGCCCCTATCTACATAATGGGGGAAAAGTGAATGGAAAATCGACAGCTGTCAGCTATAGCCACAAAACATTGCACAATCACACGTCTGGACCCCGGGAGCGTCATAGGCTATGTTGTGAGACGAAATTTTAACCCCGCGCATTCTAATTCACCAAACAATTTTGCCCCTATCTACATAATGGGGAAAAAGTGAGTTACCAGTTGACAGTTGTGAATGAGAGGGGCTTAATGATAGCGCCAAAGACTAACAGCACATACCAGCATATAGTCACTAAGTTGGGGCCCCAACATGAGATATTCACCACGCACGGGGACATGTATACACACACCACACGCACACAAAGAGTAACAGCAAGTGTATAGTCACTAAGGTGCAGCCCCAATATTGGATACTCACCACGCACCCGAACAAACACACACACCACAAAGAGACACACACAACACAGAGACACACACACTCCCACGGGGACACACACCCTATAGCGACACATGCACTCACCCCACATGAACACACACACACAACACAGACACACACACCACACAGACCCACCCACAGGGACACACACACATAGCCACCCTATAGGGACACATGCACTCACCCCACAGGGACACACACACACACATCACACAGACCCCCCCCCACACGGACACACACACGTACACACCCAATAGGGACACATGCACTCACCCTACAGGGACACACACACACCACAAAGAGACACACACAACACAGAGACACACATCACCCACACAGACATGCCCCCCCCCACAGGGACACACACACCCTATAGGGACATATGCACTCACCCCACAGGGACACACACACCCCAGGGACACACACACCACACAATACAGACACAGATGTGCACAAATCGCCTCATACGTGTGCTATCTTTAATTTCCAAATATAAACATCTGATTAAAAACAGCCAATGTGCAACACATGTGCCATATAGGGAATTAAGGCAGATGTCAGTCACGAGCTGTCTATTATGTGTATGTCTGAGGTAACATATACTGCCCGGCCAGGGGGAGGGTTTACTGTTGGCTGGAGATTTATTAGGCTGCCTATAGCAACCAATCACAGCTCAGCTTCTATTTTCTTACAGGTCATTAATATGACATGTTAAAATTCTATTTTGTTATAGCTAACATCAGTTATTTATTAACCCGGGCGTAGCCGGGTACTACAGCTAGTAGCAACATAAAAGTGCTACATCCAAATATTCCATGCTCTTACACCTCCAGAACCCCAATTGCATGTCACGATTCAACTGTAAACTGTATTTGCCATGGCCTACCCATGTGAATCTGAGTTGGATTTCCCCAATAGTAAAAGTAACTGTTGTTCCCTAGACTTGTGTCTGTAGTCATTCTTGGCTGTGGACGTTGCGTGGGGGTGGATAACAGGGAACGAAAAGCCCCATTGCATTATCATCATATGGAGTTGGCTCAGTCAGCAACTGAGCCCACTCCATAAAATGCAGGTACCCGCTGTGTTACTAAGATGCACCTGAAAGTAAACATAATTCTCTTAGCTCCGATTGCATCAGCTCAACCTCTTAAATACATCTGACAAGCATGATAAAAGCATTTAAGATTCTGCAATTAGGTGGTCAATGTGTTGTTACTGCAGGGTGCTGATCAGTTGCCATGGCTAACAGTGGTCTTCTTAAGGCTTCCATGTCTGCCGGATCTTTATACCAGCAATATACCACTTACCGTGCAGCTTGCTTTAGTTTTGAATAAATCCCTTTTTTATCTGCTGCAGATCTACAAGTTGTCTAAGTGCTGAGCCCTGAATATTCCTGTCTGCACCTCTGATTGGCAGCTTTCTCCCTATGCACATTGGATGCAAAATACTGACAATCAGTGGTGGTGCGGGGTTATACTGAGATCATGAATATGGAGGCCCACTTGGCAACAGGTATACTAGTCATTTAGTGATAATCTCCTGCTGATGAAACGGTGATTTATAAAAACTATACCAAACAGCTCAGTAAGTGACACACCTCTGAAATCAGAGTCTCTGTCCCTGCATTATGCTGATCTCAGATTAAGAGGAGAAAATTTGGTGACAAATTCATTTTAGGTAAATTATAACAGTTTGGTGGAGCATAACTCTAAGCACATAGGCATCTAAAATTAACATTTCTCTGTTACTTACAATATACAGACAGAATAGTGACAGGACAGTCGTACCAATCATCCTGCTGGGAAATTTAAAACATGGGTCCCATTCATATATATTCTTTTCAAACCAGCTTTTATGTTTTCTGAAATAAAGATATCGGTTAAAATAGATACATTGAGTTTACTGGGTTATATTTGTTTAACAAAATCTTTTTATATCCATGTCTATACAATTTATATGTAGATTGAAGCTTTAGAGCAAGCTCTTCTGACATGACTTTTTAGGAAATACTTGCGTTTCCTATGAAGTAACAATACTTAACAATACTGGAGCATTACGTAGAGCTTCATTTGCCATTCCTCCTATAAATATGGTTTGTCTCTGCACACTCAAACCACTGCTGAAAGTGTCAGATTCTATAGGGATAGTTCACAAAACCACTGGTATTGCCTATGTGTCTAATTATTTATAGGGAAAATGTAACATTCACCAATATTTTTATACAATGAAATGGCTTATTTATTTAGTACTAGCTGTAGTACCCGGCTACGCCCGGGTTAATAAATAACTGATGTTAGCTATAACAAAATAGAATTTTAACATGTCATATTAATGACCTGTAAGAAAATAGAAGCTGAGCTGTGATTGGTTGCTATAGGCAGCCTAATAAATCTCCAGCCAACAGTAAACCCTCCCCCTGGCCGGGCAGTATATGTTACCTCACACATACACATAATAGACAGCTTGTGACTGACATCTGCCTTAATTCCCTATATGGCACATGTGTTGCACATTGGCTGTTTTTAATCAGATGTTTATGTTTGGAAATTAAAGATAGCACACGTATGAGGCGATTTGTGCACATTTGTGTCTGTATGTGTGGTGTGTGTGTCCCTGGGGTGTGTGTGTCCCTGTGGGGTGAGTGCATATGTCCCTATAGGGTGTGTGTGTCCCTGTGGGGGGGGGGTGTCTGTGTGGGTGATGTGTGTCTCTGTGTTGTGTGTCTCTTTGTGGTGTGTGTGTGTCCCTGTGGGGTGAGTGCATGTGTCCCTATTGGGTGTGTACGTGTGTGTGTGTCCCTGTGGGGGGGTCTGTGTGATGTGTGTGTGTGTCCCTGTGGGGTGAGTGCATGTGTCCCTATAGGGTGGCTATGTGTGTGTGTCCCTGCGGGTGGGTCTGTGTGGTGTGTGTGTCTGTGTTGTGTGTGTGTGTGTTCATGTGGGGTGAGTGCATGTGTCGCTATAGGGTGTGTGTCCCCGTGGGGGTGTGTGTGTCTCTGTGTTGTGTGTGTCTCTTTGTGGTGTGTGTGTTTGTTCGGGTGCGTGGTGAGTATCCAATATTGGGGCTGCACCTTAGTGACTATACACTTGCTGTTACTCTTCGTGTGCGTGTGGTGTGTGTATACATGTCCCCGTGCGTGGTGAATATCTCATGTTGGGGCCACAACTTAGTGACTATATGCTGGTATGTGCTGTTAGTCTTTGGCGCTATCATTAAGCCCCTCTCATTCACAACTGTCAACTGGTAACTCACTTTTTCCCCATTATGTAGATAGGGGCAAAATTGTTTGGTGAGTTAGAATGCGCGGGGTTAAAATTTCGTCTCACAACATAGCCTATGACGCTCCCGGGGTCCAGACGTGTGATTGTGCAAAATTTTGTGGCTATAGCTGACAGCTGTCGATTTTCCATTCACTTTTCCCCCATTATGTAGATAGGGGCAAAATTGTTTGGTGAACTGGAACGCGCAGGGTTAAAATTTCGCCTCACAACATAGCCTATGACGCTCTCGGGGTCCAGACGTGTGACTGTGCAAAATTTTGTGGCTGTAGTTGCGACGGTGTAGATGCCAATCCCGGACATACATACATACACACATACATACATACATACACACACACATTCAGCTTTATATATTAGATTGTGCTTTAATGATAATTATCCATATTATTAGGTAGTGTGATACACTTTATAATTAATTAGCTGTAGTACCCGGCGTTGACTGGGATAGTAATTTACTATTCTTAGCTGTAAAAAAATAGAATGGTTTAACAAAAAATTATTTTGCATATAAAAGTCACAAAGTAAAAAGACACAAAATGAAAAAGTAAAGTAATCGAAATATTTCACATCATATACGGTATTCAACGCCACAATATGCAACATAAACTAACTTGATGATTACCCAACTAATGTGAAGCACTTTATCTGTAACTCCTTAAGAGCCTTTTGATAAACAACATTCTTGGTTTTCCCTTTCAATATGAAGATGAACAGATTTTTGGAAGTACCAACTCTTCAACAGGCCACATAAAGTTGACCATGAGAAAAGCATGACGATTACAAATCGATTTCTGCTAGTTTCAAGGACTGTCGCTGAGCCTTGTTAATGGACATTGCAAATGCCAGTTGAACTGGAACCTGGAGGTCTTTAAAATCAAAAGGCAAATCAGCTGGAATGAGTGGAATTAGTGAATGAAAAAGTCCTCTCCTTTGGAACATTCTGTCAAAATAGCTGTTTCAATTACATGTGGAACCAGGTTCTTAATCAAAAGGCTTGTTCCATTACACAGCTTTGGTGGATCAAAATTTCTCAACAGCACAATATGTGCTTCAGGTTTTAGAAAGAGGTTATGCGGAGGACGTCCTTGTGGTTCCCTTGAGTTGAGGAACCCTGTTGGATAGAATAATGGTTGAGCAGGATCTGTCACAGTATCCACTGACTTGTTGGTCCTGCACACACCTGTAAGGAGACTTAGAATTTGAACATTGATCTTGCTGACACTATCATATTTCAGAGCTAGTATAGCCCTTTCACATAGCGAGCCAGACTTTCTGACATTACGTTGAATGTTTGGAAAATCCTTTCCTTTTAGCTCCTCAGTGGATGTCATGATGTAGAAAAAGTTGGTTGGAAACATGATCTGCCCAGTGGTTGACTTTCCTGGTGCCTTGCCATCTCCCATAGTCATCAGGTGGCTTGAGAACCGTCCAGCAGAAACATCACCCTCATGTTTGTGTTCAGCGACATTTTCCTTACCTGCCTCCAAAGGTACGATGCTTTGAGGCAGGTGTTGAGTTCAGCTGTAGGGGTTGATCTTGAAATAATGGGTACTGTTTGACAAAAGTCACATGCCAAAATAACAACTATACCTTCCATGATAGAATTGTTTCCTTGGAAGTCTTACAGCAATCTGACCACTGCTTCCAGAACCCTCTTGTGTGACATGGTGTATTCATCCCAAATGATGGTACTGCACTTTTGAAGCAGTTTGGCCTGTCGCGATCCCTTGCAATTTTACACACTGGACTGTCACTGTGAAACAGGCTAAGTGGTAGCTTGAATGTTGAATGTGCTGTCCACCAGATAAAAGTGTAGCTACAATTTCAGAAGATGCCACTGTAAGTGCAATGTTTTGTTGTTGCAGAAATTTTGGCAGTGGGACCCATGACCAGATTAGCCTCTTTATAATGTTGAATGTAGCAGCACATAGTCACCTTGGTCCCATTCCACAAGTGAAAATCTCCCAGCAGGGTTTTTTCCTAGAACTACACTGCCAGGTGTATTATAGGGGCTTTGTGTGGGCACAGGCTGTAATACTGTAGCTACGTGAGCACAGGCTCTAATATATGAGCTACGTGAGGCACAGGCTGTAATACAGGTGCTACATGTGGTCTCCTGGCAACATACAGAGGCTATGTGGGGCCCAGGTTGTAATACAGGGCGTTATGTGTGGGCTCCTGCTGTAATACAGGGGGCTATGTGTGAGCTCCTGGTGTAATACAGAGGCTATATGTGGCCTCCTGTTGTAATACTGGGGACTGTGTGCAGCCTTCTGCTGTATACTGGGCACTGTGTGTGGCCTTCTGCTGTAAACTGAGCACTGTGTGCAGCCTCCAGCTGTATACTGGGGCTGTGTGTGACCTCCTGCTGTATACTGGGGCTGTGTGCGACATCCTGCTGTATACTGGGGGCTGTGAGCGACATCCTGCTGTATACTGGGGCTGTGTGCAACATCCTGCTGTATACTGGGGGCTGAGTGCGACCTCCTGCTGTATACTGGGGACTGTGTGCGGCCTCCTGCTGCATACTTGGCACTGTGTGCGGCCTCCTGCTGTATACTGGGGGCTGTGTGCGGCCTCCTGCTGTATATTGAAGGCTGTGTGCGGCCTCCTGCTGTATAGTGGGGGCTGTGTACGGCCTCCTGCTGTATAGTGGGGGCTGTGTGCGGCCTCCTGCTGTATACTGGGGGCTGTGTGCGGCCTCCTGCTGTATACTGGGGGCTGTGTGCGGCCTCCTGCTGTATACTGGGGGCTGTGTGCGGCCTCCTGCTGTATACTGGGGGCTGTGTGCGGCCTCCTGCTGTATACTGGGGGCTGTGTGCGGCCTCCTGCTGTATAAGGGGGCTGTGTGCGGCCTCTTGCTGTATACTGGGGGCTGTCTGCAGCCTCCTGCTGTATACTGGGGCTGTGTGCAGCCTCCTGCTGTATACTGGGGGCTGTGTATGGCCTCCTGCTGTATACTGAGGGTTGTGTGTGGCCTCCTGGTGTAAACTGGGGGTTGTGTGTGGCCTCCTGGTGTAAACTGGGGGCTAGGTGGCTATGTGTGCTACAATTGTTCTTCTTTTGCCTCTACACATGTATCCCTGTGTGTTAATCCCGTGACCTATGACATGATCTATCAAAAGTTGATCATGTGACATGCCACTTAATACTTGGGGTTGAAGGCAGACGCCTTCAAAACAGCCCGGAGCCCTGGTTATTGTTAGGGTGAGTGCCCACTGGACGTTTTTGCTGCGTTTTCTGCATGCAGTTTGGTTTTATGGTAATGTATGCTAATTTGCTCCTGCGGTTTTGATTCCCAGCAAAACCAATGTGTTTCACAGAAACGCTGTGCCCACACAATGGTTTTGCAAGTGTCAAGAACTGTCAAATACCTGCGTTTTTGGTGCGGATGTCAATGGAAAAAACGCAGCTAAAAAAAAGCAGTAAAAACGCACATAAAATGCGCAAAAAACACAGAGAGAGTTGACATGTTAATTTTTCCTGCGTTTTTGCTGCAGTCAATGGCAAAAACGCAGGAAAAACGCAGCAGCAAAAAATGCGCAAAAAATGCGCAGAAAATGTAGACAAGATCATAGCTAATTCCCTGTCAAGGACCGCGGTTTTTTTTCGCGGCAGCACCTGCCGCAAGTGCCAAAACCGCACTTGCCGCACCTGCCGCAAGTCCGCCTATACCTTGTATGGCGTTTACCGCAACCGCGCCACAACCGTGCCGCAAGTGCAGCCGGTGTGCGGTAATCGTGGCAGATGCGTTTTTTTCACCGCATCTGCCGCGATTTGAAAAAAACGCTGATGTGAAAGGGCCCTCAGACATGCATAAGCTGTGTTATAGTAAAAATGCTCTTTGTTGCCTATAGCAACCAATCAGAAGCTGAGCTGTGATTGGTTGCTATAGGCAACCTGATAAATATCCAGGCTAACTGTCAAAACAGGCAAGGTAGTATCTATTATCTCACAGATACAAACAGTAAATAGGACTTTTTGACAACTAACTGTAAAGCGCAGCGTTAAAATTCCACACAAAATATAGGGTGGCTGTGCAAAATTTCGTGATTGTAAATGTGACAGTGCAAATTCCTTTAGTGGATACACACACAACATATACACACATACTCAGCTTTATATATTTTATGAAACTTACAGTGCAGGTTTTTGGAAGAGTCTCTTGACATGCTCAGCCTGATGTATTGTCAGGAAACATTTTTCATCCTAATAAGATGAAACATATTATGAAGTGTAAAATATATTCTGTATATGAGAAAGTTGATCAAGCAATACAATCCAGCATTATCAAAAGAAATTTAAATATTATTAATACCTTGTCTGATTCATCAACGTATTAGTCGAATTGGCTATAGATAGTAAGCCTATACTTACATTTCGAATATCAGCTCCCATGTATATTCTTATGTATTTGATAAATATATGAACAAAACGCCCCATCAGGAAAACTAAACACAACAACGATGGCCATTCAAAAATAACCTTTTCAAAATGACCGAGGGTCTGTAAAAAATGACATAAACAAAGCCACTCAGAGATAATTGTGCCATACTTATAAATGCATTGTATATAGTACTCATCATACTGGTACCATACTCGCCATACCAACACAGCATGTATATACCGTAATTAATAGATAGATTTGGGCATGTTCAACAAATCTGCTATATAATATATTAATCTTAAGGCAAAGCAATGTATAATGACTGTATTCATGCAATTATAAGAGTGAATTACCTAGGTAAATATTTATTTACTAGATGGTGGCCCTATTCTAAAGAATCGGGTAGTCTAGAATCCATATATAGTTTATTTACTAATAGTTAGGGGAGTGCGGTGAAATGAATTGTGTGTATACAGGTGGCTCAGTGGGTAGCAGAGTATGCGGTGGCTCAGTGGTTAGCAGTGAGTGCGGTGGCTCAGTGGTTAGCAGTGAGTGCGGTGGCTCAGTGGTTAGCAGTGAGTGCGGTGGCTCAGTGGTTAGCAGTGACTGCGGTGGCTCAGTGGTTAGCAGTGAGTGCGGTGGCTCAGTGGTTAGCAGTGACTGCGGTGGCTCAGTGGGTAGCAGAGTATACGGTGGCTTAGTGGTTAGCAGTGAGTGTGGTGGCTCAGTGGTTAGCAGTGAGTGCGGTGCCTCAGTGGTTAGCAGTGAGTGCGGTGGCTCAGTGGTTAGCAGTGAGTGCGGTGGCTTAGTGGTTAGCAGTGAGTGCGGTGGCTCAGTGGTTAGCAGTGAGTGCGGTGGCTCAGTGGTTAGCAGTGAGTGCGGTGGCTCAGTGGTTAGCAGTGAGTGCGGTGGCTCAGTGGTTAGCAGTGAGTGCGGTGAGATTGGTCAGCACAGCGCCGTGGGCAGAGTGGTTAGCACACACATACATACACACACACACACACACACTCCGCTCTAGTTAGCTCCGACCCTGCGTCTTCCCCGCCGGTTGGATCCTGAGTCGACATGTCGCCGTCCGCGGACGACTGGATCCAATATGGCATCCAGGAATTTTGGCGAGACTTCTTGGACGCTATATTGGATCCAGTAGTTCGGGGGTGGCGACATGTCGACTGAGGATCCAGGCGGCTGATGCAGGGCCTGTGGTAAGTATAGCGGAGTGTGTATTTGTGTGTGTGTATGTGTGCGGACAAAGTGAGGGAAGTGGGGACAAAGTGAGGGAAGTGCGGACAAAGTGAGGGAAGTGACTACAAACACACATATATTCACATACTGTACATTGCATATGGAGGGGTGAGGAGAGCGGAGGCTGGAGGGGTGAGGAGGTGTAAGGAGAGCGGAGGCTGGAGGGCAGAGCGGAGGCTGGAGGGCAGAGCGGAGGCTGGAGGGCAGAGCGGAGGCTGGAGGGGAGAGCGGAGGCTGGAGGGGAGAGGCTGGAGGGGAGAGCGGAGGCTGGAGGGGAGAGCGGAGGCTGGAGGGGAGAGCGGAGGCTGGAGGGCAGAGGCTGGAGGGGAGAGCGGAGGCTGGAAGGGAGAGGCTGGAGGGGAGAGCGGAGGCTGGAGGGGAGAGGCTGGAGGGGAGAGCGGAGGCTGGAGGGGAGAGGCTGGAGGAGAGAGCGGAGGCTGGAGGGGAGAGGCTGGAGGGGAGAGCGGAGGCTGGAGGGCAGAGCGGAGGCTGGAGGGGAGAGGCTGGAGGGCAGAGCGGAGGCTGGAGGGGAGAGGCTGGAGGGGAGAGGCTGAAGGGGAGAGCGGAGGCTGGAGGGGAGAGCGGAGGCTGGAAGGGAGAGGCTGGAGGGGAGAGCGGAGGCTGGAGGCAGAGGCTGGAGGGGAGAGCGGAGGCTGGAAGGAGAGGCTGGAGGGGAGAGCGGAGGCTGGAGGGAGAGGCTGGAGGGGAGAGTGGAGGCTGGAGGGGAGAGGCTGGAGGAGAGAGCGGAGGCTGGAGGGGAGAGGCTGGAGGGGAGAGCGGAGGCTGGAGGGCAGAGGCTGGAGGGCAGAGCGGAGGCTGGAGGGGAGAGGCTGGAGGGAGAGCGGAGGCTGGAGGGGAGAGCGGAGGCTGGAAGGGAGAGGCTGGAGGGGAGAGCGGAGGCTGGAGGGCAGAGGCTGGAGGGGCAGAGGCTGGAGGGGCAGAGGCTGGAGGGGAGAGCGGAGGCTGGAGGGGAGAGCGGAGGCTGGAGGGCAGAGGCTGGAGGGCAGAGGCTGGAGGGGCAGAGGCTGGAGGGGAGAGCGGAGGCTGGAGGGGAGAGGCTGGAGGGGAGAGCGGAGGCTGGAGGGGAGAGGCTGGAGGAGAGAGCGGAGGCTGGAGGGGAGAGCGGAGGCTGGAGGGGAGAGCGGAGGCTGGAGGGCAGAGGCTGGAGGGCAGAGGCTGGAGGGGAGAAGCTGGAGGGGAGAGCGGAGGCTGGAGGGCAGAGGCTGGAGGGCAGAGTGGAGGCTGGAGCGCAGAGGCTGGAGGGAAGAGGCTGGAGGGGAGAGGCTGGAGGGGAGAGTGGAGGCTGGAGGGGAGAGCGGAGGCTGAAGGGGAGAGCGGAGGCTGGAGGGCAGAGGCTGGAGGGGAGAGGCTGGAGGGGAGAGGCTGGAGGGGAGAGCGGAGGCTGGAGGGCAGAGGCTGGAGGGCAGAGTGGAGGCTGGAGGGCAGAGGCTGGAGGGGAGAGGCTGGAGGGCAGAGCAGAGGCTGGAGGGCAGAGCGGAGGCTGGAGGGGAGAGTGGAGGCTGGAGGGGAGAGCGGAGGCTGGAGTGGAGATGCTGGAGGGGCAGAGAGGAAGCTGGAGAGGCTGGAGGGCAGAGGCTGTAGGGGCAGAGGGGAAGCTGGAGGGGCAGAGGGGAAGCTGGAGAGGCTGGACGAGCAGAAGCTGGAGGGGCAGAGGGGAAGCTGGAGGGGAGAGCGGAGGCTGGAGGGGAGAGCGGAGGCTGGAGGGCAGAGCGGAGGCTGGAGGGGAGAGCGGAGGCTGGAGGGGAGAGGCTGGAGGGGAGACCGGAGGCTGGAGGGGAGACGGAGGCTGGAGGGCAGAGCGGAGGCTGGAGGGGAGAGCGGAGGCTGGAGGGGAGAGGCTGGAGGGGAGAGCGGAGGCTGGAGGGCAGAGGCTGGAGGGGAGAGCAGAGGCTGGAGGGCAGAGGCTGGAGGGGCAGGGGGGAAGCTGGAGGGGCAGAGGCTGGAGGGGCAGAGGGGAAGCTGGAGGGACAGAGGGGAAGCTGGAGGGGCTGGAGGGGCAATGGCTGGAGGGGCAGAGGGGAAGCTGGAGAGGCAGAGGCTGGAGGGGCAGAGGCTGGAGGGGCAGAGGGGAAGCTGGAGAGGCTGGAGGGGCAGAGGCTGGAGGGGCAGAGGCTGGAGAGGGAGAGGCTGGAGGAGGAGAGGCTGGAGGAGAGGCTGGAGGCAGTGGGGTAGATGGGCGGGGGGTGCACACTCACCGCGGGCGCTTCTACGGCGCGTCTGCTGTAGGAGGAGAGGAGGGGCGGGCAGAGCAGCAGGACAGGAAGTCCCGTCCTCCCTCCTCTCCGGCCGCGCGGCGGCCGCTGCTGATAGCACGGGTCCCCCCAGGGGGTGCGGGGCCCCCCCAGGTGGCGGGCAACGGGCCCCCCCTGCCTACGCTAGTGGCTGGAGGGCAAAGGCTGGAGGGGAGAGGCTGGAGGGCAGACGGAACGTCCGAGAGCGGAATGTTCCTCTGCCACTCCCTGTAGCCGGGCGCCGGCCGGCTACCCTGCACTGGTGACGTCACCAGCATGGGTCTGAAGGCCATCACGGAAGTACCCTTCGGGTATTCCGGAAGTGGCCTTCAGCTTTTATATATTAGATATTTAATATTTATTATATTTCCATTAAACACCTGTTTCATCATACATACACCATTTTATCACTTTGTTGTTATTTTCTACTTTCAATGTCTTATGGTTGGTGTTCTACTATTTTCGATTACTAATCTCCCGATACTGTATGTTATGTTTAAGTTACGGTATGTAGATTTCTGCACTTCATGACAGAAGTGTAGTTATAGTGCAATGTCATCCTGGTCTTTGTGCTCGAGGATACCCCTCTTCCACATCTACTATTTAATTGCCTAATCGTGTCTGTCACGGAAATCACGCGCCAGCTCACCAGCGCTCATTGGTCGCCAGCAGCCGCGGCAACCAATGAGCGCAGCATATGCAAAAGAGCTGCACCGATTTAAAAGAGCCGTGCAAATTCAAAATTCGCGCCGTGGCTCATGTACTGCCGCACAGAGGTCCGTTGGCTCGCCGGGATATGACCGGCGCTAGCCGGTCATCTCCTGGCTGCTCGCAGCAGTAGTACCCCGAGCAGGATTTAAATCCCCTGCCAAGCCGGGCTACTTCTCTGATTGGTCGCTGCTGCGGCGCGGCTTGGCGGAAAATATGAATCCCGCGCCGCTGATTGGTCACTGCTGAGAGTGGCGACCAATCAGCGGCGCAGGATTCAAAACCCCTGCCAACCCCGTGCTCCGCTGCGCTGATTGGTCACCGCGGCTGGCAGCGACCAATCAGCGCACTTGGTGCTTGTTTTCAAGTGGCGTTGGCTGGCGTCGGCTGGCGGCGACCAATCAGCGAACCGGAGCATGGCTTGGCACACAATTTGAACTGCCGCTCATAGTGTGACGCACTTCACTCCTGTTTACAAGGCTGCTGTTCATAGTGTGATGCACTTCACTGCTGTTTAAAAGGCTGTCAGTCATAGTGTGACGCACTTCACTCCTGTTTACAAGGCTGTCAGTCATAGTGTGACGCACTTCACTCCTGTTTACAAGGTCTGTCACTCATAGTGAGGCACTTCACTTCTGTTTACAAGATCTGTCAGTCATAGTGTGCTGTTCTTTAGTCACATTTACTTCACATGTGTCAGTGACAGTCTGAACTACTTCAATCACATTTATTCAATGGGTTTAATTGGTCGTAAGCGGGAATACACCAATGACGACAGAAAAGCTGCAGAAGCAGCAAGGTGACGACACCAAGAGACACCACAACAAACTGCCATGAGACAAGCCCAGGATGCGGCATCTCACAGACGTCGTCGGCAACAGGAGACACCACAACAAACTGCTGCCAGATAAGCCCAAGATGCTGAATCTCATAGACAGTGTCGACTGAATGAATCTCCAGAAGACAGAGCAAACAGACAACAACATGTTCGTGCCATTCATACAACATAAATGCTCTACCAACTAAGGCAAGCCAAGGAAAATATTCAATAGACACGAGAGACACATAGGTAGATGATAGTTAGGCGGCCATCACACGCTTCAATTTAATGGATGATATCGTTTAAGCGATCTGCTTTTTGATCGCTTAAGCGATATCGTTTGTGCATCGCTGCGTGCAATCAAGCGATTTTACAATGTAAAATCGCTTGATCGTTACATCGCAGATTGGTGAGCTGGAGCTCATATCAAGCGATAAACGCTTGATCAATCTGCCTCATCGTAGTGTGTGACACCACGATGATCCATCTCACAGCGGCAGAGCCTATGCTGGGAGATGGTATCTATGGTAAACGTCGGGTTACTAAGCGCCGCGCGGCGCCTAGTAACCCGATGTGTACCATAGTTACCAGTGTGACAGCTCACCAGCGATGTGAACGATATTGTTAGCGATCGCGCGTGCACGTGATCGCTAACAATATCGCTCTCGATATTGAAGTGTGTGACGGCTGCCATAGATAGATAGATAGATAGATAGATAGATAGATAACAAGAAAAAAACTGCACAGCACTCACAGACTAGTGTGAACTGGTGCAAGCAAAGACACAGGGTCAAATAATTTGAAAAAAATTCTTGCAGCACACAGCTACTACCAATGATGTACAAATGCTATAAGCTATATGTATTTGAGGTAAACGTTTAAAAACTTAAGTTTTTTTTCAAAAAACTCAAAAATTCTAATTTTTTATTTCTGAAGTTCTTAGTACACACATTGACCAATGTCTGCTTGCTCATCAACTGCGACAAAGTGACTTCAGGTCTGATGAGTCCTACGCTGATATCCCTATCCTCCTTGTCCACCCCCCACTTCCCAGTGGGCAGCCTCCATCTAGACCCTCGATCACCTGTAGGTTAATGAGGGTGCACATTGCAGCAAGGAGCATCATTGGTAGTACCGTAGCTGTGTGCTGCAAGAATTTTTTTCAAATTATTAGATAGATAGATAGATAGATAGATATTGTGTATTCATTGCATTATTCTTAAATCTTCCTAAATAAACTACATACGGTACATATTCTAGAATACCCGAGGCTTAGAATCGGGCCACCATCTAGTAGGAATTATAAATGGAACATGCTAGGATGGGATGCGGTTATAGATTTTGTATTGGGAGCAGGAGTTACGTGTCATGCCTCTAACTTAACATGTGTCATCTATAGCCTAAGATTTAGACTAGGAGAATATGGATATCCAGTGGCGTAACTAGAGTCTGGTGGGCCCCGGTGCGAAATTCAGACCTGGGCCCCCCCCCCCCCCCACGGCACACGTTGGTCGGATGCTTGGGCCCCGTGTAACGTTCAAAGTTCTATAAAGACTCACAAATTGACCCCTCTATGTATTAATGTCCCTCACCCTGCTATATATGGTCCTCCTCCTGGAATGTGGCCCTTATCGTGGTATATATGTTCCCCTTTCTGGTATATATGGTCTTCCTCCTCCCGCCATGATAGGCGTCCAATTATTATTATAACGAATCCCATATTCCTCCATATCTCATATATAATTGCCGAAGGCACGTTTTTGTCGGACCCCGGCACGCCGTGGCTTTGTCACTATGTGACGTCACCACGCCGTGCGAGGCATTGCGACCGCCGCTGTCATCCCGCTACTCGGCATGAGGGGCCCATTGCCTCCACCCCCTGGGGGGCCCCGTGCTGACACCAGCCGCCCGCCGTCCGCCCGGAGAGGAGGGAGGACGGAACTTCCTGTCCGGCAGCTCTGCCCGCCCCTCCTCTCCTCCTACAGCACAAGCACGGGCCGCGGCGCGGTGAGTCTGCACTCCCCTCCAGCCTGTGCTCTCCCCTCCAGCCTCCGTTCTCCTCTCCAGCCTCCCTTATGCCCTCCAGCCTCTGCCATCCAGCCTCCGCTCTCCCCTCCAGCCTATCCCCTCCAGCCTCCGCTCTCCCCTCCAGCCTCCGCTCTGCCCTCCAGCCTCCGCTCTGCCCTCCAGCCTCCGCTCTCCCCTCCAGTCTCCGCTCTCCCCTCCAGCCTCCGCTCTGCCCTCCAGCCTCCGCTCTGCCCTCCAGCCTCCGCTCTCCCCTCCAGCCTATCCCCTCCAGCCTCCACTCTCCCCTCCAGCCTCCGCTCTGCCCTCCAGCCTCCGCTCTGCCCTCCAGCCTCCGCTCTCCCCTCCAGTCTCCGCTCTCCCCTCCAGCCTCCGCTCTGCCCTCCAGCCTCCGCTCTGCCCTCCAGCCTCCGCTCTCCCCTCCAGCCTCTGCCCTCCAGCCTCCGCTCTGCCCTCCAGCCTCCGCTCTGCCCTCCAGCCTCCGCTCTGACCTCCAGCCTCTGACCTCCAGCCTCCGCTCTGACCTCCAGCCTCCGCTCTCCCCTCCAGCCTATCCCCTCCAGCCTATCCCCTCCAGCCTCCGCTCTCCCCTCCAGCCTCCGCTCTGCCCTCCAGCCTCCGCTCTGCCCTCCAGCCTCCGCTCTCCCCTCCAGTCTCCGCTCTCCCCTCCAGCCTCCGCTCTGCCCTCCAGCCTCCGCTCTGCCCTCCAGCCTCCGCTCTGCCCTCCAGCCTCTACTCTCCCCTCCAGCCTCTGCCCTCCAGCCTCCGCTCTGCCCTCCAGCCTCCGCTCTGCCCTCCAGCCTCCGCTCTGACCTCCAGCCTCTGACCTCCAGCCTCTGACCTCCAGCCTCCGCTCTGACCTCCAGCCTCCGCTCTGCCCTCCAGCCTCCGCTCTGCCCTCCAGCCTCCGCTCTGCCCTCCAGCCTCCGCTCTCCCCTCCAGCCTCCGCTCTCCCCTCCAGCCTCTGCCCTCCAGCCTCCGCTCTGCCCTCCAGCCTCCGCTCTGCCCTCCAGCCTCCGCTCTGCCCTCCAGCCTCTGCCCTCCAGCCTCCGCTCTGCCCTCCAGCCTCCCCTCTGCCCTCCAGCCTCCGCTCTGACCTCCAGCCTCTGACCTCCAGCCTCTGACCTCCAGCCTCTGCTCTGACCTCCAGCCTCCGCTCTGCCCTCCAGCCTCCGCTCTGCCCTCCAGCCTCCGCTCTGCCCTCCAGCCTCCGCTCTACCCTCCAGCCTCCGCTCTCCCCTCCAGCCTCCGCTCTGCCCTCCAGCCTCTGCTCTGCCCTCCAGCCTCTGCTCTGCCCTCCAGCCTCTGCTCTGCCCTCCAGCCTCCGCTCTGCCTTCCAGCCTCCGCTCTCCCCTCCAGCCTCTCCCCTCCAGCCTCCGCTTTCCCCTCCAGCCTCCGCTCTCCCCTCCAGCCTCCGCTTTCCCCTCCAGCCTCCGCTCTCCCCTCCAGCCTCCGCTCTCCCCTCCAGCCTCCGCTCTCCTCTCCAGCCTCCGTTCTCCCCTCCAGCCTCTGCCCTAAAGCCTCTGCCCTCCAGCATCTCCCCTCCAGCCTTTCCCCTCCAGCCTCTCCTTTCCAGCCTCCAGCCAATCCCCTCCAGCCTCCAGCCAATCCCCTCCAGCCTCCGCTCTCCCCTCCAGCCTCCGCTCTCCCCTCCAGCCTCTGCTCTCCCCTCCAGCCTCCGTTCTCCCCTCCAGCCTCTGCCCTAAAGCCTCTGCCCTCCAGCCTCTCCCCTCCAGCCTTTCCCCTCCAGCCTCTCCTTTCCAGCCTCCAGCCAATCCCCTCCAGCCTCCAGCCAATCCCCTCCAGCCTCCGCTCTCCCCTCCAGTCACTGCTCTCACTTCCAGCCTCCGCTCTACCCTCCAGCCTCCGCACTCCCTTCCAGCCTCCGCACTCCCTTCCAGCCTCCGCTCTGCCCTCCAGCCTCCGCTCTGCCCTCCAGCCTCCGCTCTGCCCTCCAGCCTCCGCTCTCCCCTCCAGCCTCCGCTCTCCCCTCCAGCCTCCGCTCTCCCCTCCAGCCTCTGCTCTCCCCTCCAGCCTCCGTTCTCCCCTCCAGCCTCTGCCCTAAAGCCTCTGCCCTCCAGCCTCTCCCCTCCAGCCTTTCCCCTCCAGCCTCTCCTTTCCAGCCTCCAGCCAATCCCCTCCAGCCTCCAGCCAATCCCCTCCAGCCTCCGCTCTCCCCTCCAGTCTCTGCTCTCACTTCCAGCCTCCGCTCTACCCTCCAGCCTCTGCCCTCTCCTCCAGCCTCCGCACTCCCTTCCAGCCTCCGCTCTGCCCTCCAGCCTCCGCTCTCCCCTCCAGCCTCCGCTCTCCCCTCCAGCCTCCGCTCTCCCCTCCAGCCTCCGCTCTCCCCTCCAGCCTCCGCTCTCCCCTCCAACCTCCGCTCTCCCCTCCAGCCTCTGCCCTCCAGCATCCGCTCTCCCCTCCAGCCTTTCCCCTCCAGCCTCCCCTCTGCCCTCCAGCCTCTGCCCTCCAGCCTCTGCCCTCCAGCCTCCGCTCTCCCCTTTAGCCTCTCCCCTCCAGCATCCGCTCTCCCCTCCAGCCTCTGCCCTCCAGCCTCTGCCCTCCAGCCTCTGCTCTCCCCTCCAGCCTCTCCCCTCCAGCCTCCGCTCTGCCCTCCAGCCTCCGCTCTGCCCTCCAGCCTCCGCTCTGCCCTCCAGCCTCCGCTCTCCCCTCCAGCCTCTGCTCTCCCCTCCAGCCTCCGCTCTCCTCTCCAGCCTCCGTTCTCCCCTCCAGCCTCTGCCCTAAAGCCTCTGCCCTCCAGCCTCTCCCCTCCAGCCTTTCCCCTCCAGCCTCTCCTTTCCAGCCTCCAGCCAATCCCCTCCAGCCTCCAGCCAATCTCCTCCAGCCTCCGCTCTCCCTTCCAGCCTCTGCTCTCCCTTCCAGCCTCCGCTCTCCCCTCCAGCCTCTGCCCTCCAGCCTCTGCTCTGCCCTCTAGCCTCTGCCCTCCCCTCCAGCCTCCGCTCTCCCCTCCAGCCTCCGCTCTCCTCACCCCTCCATATGCAATGTACAGTATCTACTATATAATTGCCGTAGGCACTTTCGTGTGGGTACCCGAAAAGACCGTGGCTATGTCACTCTGTGACGTCAGCACGGCGAAGCATTGGCCGCGTAGCGGCCAATGCGAGTCGCTGGCCTGCGCGAGCAATGGCCGCGAGGCCATTGCTCGCGCAGGCTGAGGACGAGCAATGCGAGTCGCTGGCTTGCGCGAGCAATGGCCGCGAGGCCATTGCTCGCGCAGGCTGAGTACGAGCAATGGCCGCGAAGCGGCCGTTGCGAGTCGCTGGCCGAAAATCGAACCAGAGGCTCGGCCTCAAAGTTAACGATTTACCGGTCAGGTAGCGCGAGCAATGGCCGCGAGGCCATTGCGAGTCGCTGCCTGAGCCGTGCTTCTAATTGGTCGGCGCCAGCGAGTCGTTACACTTGCGGCGCGCTTTGCGTTAATCCTCATACAAAGTATAGTATTCTAGACACCCGATGCATTTGCATCGGGCTCACAGCTAGTATTACAATATATCCCCATAGTCCTCCATGTATTATAATGCATCCCATAGTCCCCCATTCATAAGGTAGCCCCAATAGTCATCCAGTTATTAGAATGCACCCCCACCATCCTACATATAGTAGCCTCATAGACCTCTATATAGTATAATACAGCCTCACAGCCCTCTATACAGTATAATGCAGGCTCCGTCCTCCATGTAGTGCAGCCCCTATAGTACAGCCTTATATATGCAGCCTCATAGCTCTCCATTAGTGCAGCCTTATATCCCTCTATATAGTTTGTTATATATGCAGCCCCACCGAGATCTGAAAAATAGGATTAGTGACAACTGCACAAAACAGTAGACTCACTCCAAAACCCAGTGTCACCCCCCATATTAGCTTATTCCAGTAGTGGAGTCTTCTGCTCTCCTCTGTCCCCCGCTCTTCACCTCTGTGCCCCACTCTCCACCTCCTCCTGTGTCCTCCTCTATCCCCCATTCTCCTGTGTCCCACGCTCTCCTCCTCCTCTATTTCCCGTTCTTCTGTATCTCCCGCTCTCTTCCTCCTGTGTCCTCCGCTCTCCTCCTCCTGTGTCCTCCATTCTCCTGCGTCCCTCCTGTGTCCCCGCTCTCCTGTGTCCCTCGCTCTCCTCCTCCATCCCCTGTCCTCCTGTGTCCCCCGTTCTCCTCTATCCTCCGTCCTCCTGTGTTCCCCGCTCTCCTCCTCTGCCCCCGTTCCCCTCTGTCCCCCGCTCTCCTCCTCCTCGGTCCCCTGCTCTCCTCCTCCTCTGTCCCCCATTCTTCTGTGTCCCCCCCCTCCTCCTCCGTCTCCCATTGTCCTGTGTCGCTATCCTCCTCCTCCTGTGTGTCCCCCACTCTCCTCCTCCTCTTTCCCCTGCTCTCTTCCTCCTCTGTCCCCTGCTCTCCTCCTACTGTGTCCCTCGCTCTCCTCCTCCTCTGCCCTCCATTCTCCTGTGTCCCCCACTCTCCTCCTCCTCTGTCACCAGTTCTCCTGTGATCCCCACTCTCTTCCTCCTGGGTCCCCGCTCTCCTGTGTCCCTCACTCTCCTCCTCCGTCTCCCTGCATCCCTTGTTTTGCTCCTCCTCTATCCCCCGTCCTCCTGTGTCCCCCGCTCTTCTTCTCCTAAGTCCCCTTTTTCTGTCTCCCCCCGCTTTCCTCCTCCTGTGTCCCCCGGCGCTTTCCTCCTCTCACCTCTCTTCTTCTCTTCTGTGAGTATTCAGCAACAGTGTGTCCTCACTTTCTGGATGAGCGGCCAGGACTAGACACACGGCGGGAGACTGAGGAGGCTGCCGCCAGACTCTCCGGACCTCCAGAAGCTCACGGCTCCATCCTGAGATGCAGCACGTGACGCAGCAGCCGCGGGAGTTTGAAAGTTGCTGCGCCACCGCGCCCTCCTGTCCTCCGGCAGCCGGAATCAACCGCATGGGGACCGGCCTGGCAGAGCACTATGCAGAGACATGGATGTGCGTCCTAGGGATGCACATCCATGTAAAGCAGTCGCAGGGGTCGGCGGGTGCCGGGCCCCTGTACTTCCGGGCCTGGTCACACTTGCGACCTCTGCGACCGTGGGTGGTACTCCACTGTATGTATGGTCCTCCTCCTGCAATATGCCTTTATCCTGGTATGTGTGGTCCTCCATTATAGTAAAATGCTGCCTCACTGTCCTCCATAAAGTATAATGCAGCGTCCCAGCCCTCCATATAGTATAAAGCTGCATCACATCCCTTCACATAATATAATGCAGCCTTACAGCCCTTCACATAATATAATGCAGCGTCACAGCCCTTCATATAGTATAATGCAATAGTGCAGCCTCATAACCCTCCATATAGCATACATCCTCGCAACACACATACACACACAGGGACACATATGCACACACAGGGACACAGACACGGACACGCACACAGGGACACAGTCACGCACACAGGGACACGGACACGCACACAGGGACACGGACACGCACACAGGGACAGGGACAAGGACACGCACACAGGGACACACACACGCACACAGGGACACACACACAGGGACACTACTCACCGGTCCACCCCACCGGCGCCTCTCTCAGCCTGCAGAAGCTCGGAGGAGCCAGGACTAACGGCATCTGAGTCAAGGAGATGACTGCAGTGGCGCTGTTCCGGGCAATTACATGCCACGAGCCGTCTGGGCAGCCAATCACAGGCCAGTAGCTGAGGTCATGCGCCAACTGGCTTGTGATTGGCCAGGACAGTGGCGGGGGAAGAGAGAGAACGGTGCTGTGATCAGCCGCCTGGGGACATGGATGTGCGTCCTCAGGGATACACATGCATGTAAAGCTGATGCGCCAGGGGTCGGCGGGCCCCTGTACCTTCAGGCCTGGTCGCAGCTGCGACCATGGGTGTTACGCCATTGGGGAGGGTGCACACAGTATAAGGGTACAGTATATGGGGTGGGCATGCACAGTATGGGGAGGGGGCACAAAGTATATGGGGAGGGCACAGTAAGGGGGGCATACAGTATAGTGGGAGGGGGCACACAATTTAGGGGGGTACAGTATATGGAGAGGGAACACAGTATATGGGGCAGGGGCACAGAACACTGTCTGACCTGTTACAGGATCTGTGATCAGATTGCAGCCCCCAGCACCTGCTCCACCGTGCACACCACCGGGGTTATGTCCAGCCGCTTCAGCATGGTGCAGCAGACAGATTAGCTCCTGCCTGTCTGTGCACCTGTGGCGCCCCGCAACGAGTGCGTCACAAGGGAGTATTGCAGCCGCAATATTCTCTGACAAAGCAGTGAAATAGTTAACTCGGAGATCCAACCCAACATGCAACACCTAGAACAGGGGACCAATCCTAGGTCCTGGTGGGTGGAGTGTTAGGGTAGTGGAGTAGAACACACAATAATCTAAGAGAACGGGTTAGAACACCGTGAGAGAAGGAAGCTAGAACCTAGAACACAGAGCTTGGAGAGGAGCGGGGGCTCCGCACTCCGTGCGGGCCCCTGGGCCGTCACCGGTCGGGTGTCAGCACCTGAGGCTTTAACTACCGGGATTGGGCATATCTACACGGGTTCCCAAAAGACTCCCGTGCCCACAACTCACAGCCGGTTCACTGGTACCGAAGCTGGCAGCAGTTCACCTCTGCCACGCGAACCAGAAGAGTGGAGGATCAGCTTTATAGGAGCACCCGACCACCAGCCAGTTTCCAGTCGTCTAACCAGCGGTGTACCCACTGAGGGATCCAAGGCTCCCCAAAGTATCCAGAACGTACATCATGGATAGGGCATTGCAGCAGCCTCCCCGTACCCGACCTGGTATTCCTGGGCGACGCTGGCAAGAAGGAACTAAGTAGGTAGAATGGAGGAACACTGCGGATCTCTGAGGAACACTATCACTGCTGAGTCCACCCGGTCTACTACTCAACCACTGTAAGCCATGTACTGCCTGCTGGTTACAGTAAAGACCCGTTGCAGAGACTATCTGTGTCCGTGCTTCCTTATGAACTATCCGTCCGCACACTAAGGTAACCGCAGCTGCCGCACAACATCTTGAGCAGCTCCAGCCTCCGGGGATCACCGCTCAGCCTGTGGGGAGCGTAACATCTTGCTGCTGTCCATCCCCCGGGGGTTCCGCAGCGTCGGTAGCCCTTACCGAATATACTCATAGGTGGCGTCACGAATAAAACAAATTAAACCCCTTTTTAATCTGTTCCCGCAAGACGTCTTCAATTTTGATCTGCACTACACCGGGCCCCACTACCGGCAGGCGCGGTCCACCCGTGACAAGGAAGGAGAAGAATCGCCTGTATCAACCGGAGTCAGCCGGCCACGGTGAGTCAGAAAATGGCGTCACGAACAGGATACGAGCAGGCCCGTTACCCAACGGGTATAATGTGCTTAAACTGGACTTTATTGTCTACAATTGGACTTTGTTCGTCCCTAAAAGAACTTTCCCGCCTTTACACCATTGGGTCAAGATGGCGCCCAAGATGGCGTTCCCGCCACAAGAAGCCGCCACGTGAAGCCCAGGAGTGAGTCAACCCCCCCCCTCATCGTGGGAGGGCAAAAGACAAAAGGCGCCAAACTCTTTGTCCGCCCTGATTGCTCGAATCAACCATGGGGGCGGACCCCAAAGACTTTTCCCACCATTGGACTACAAAAGCCCACAGGAAATGGGAGTGTCAGAGTCAGAGAGAAGACTTCTTCACCAGCTCAACCAGAACGTCTTACCGGTTGAACGGGTGTGGTTTCCCTCCAAGAAGAACGGCCAGCATGAGACTCCAAGACCTGATGCGGGAGGTCGAGGCGGAGGCCAGAGCAGCCATCAGCCAACCGGGTCCGGATCCTGCCCTTACCATAGACGGCAGTCCCGACTTCTGGCTGGAGGCTCTACAAGACCTCCGGGTGCGGTTACTAGAGACAGTGGAAAGGACGATCCGCAGCTGGAGCGCAACCCTAGGCAGACGACTACACCATGCGATGCAGCAGAGCCGACCGGGTACAGCTACTCCAAGCCCAGACGACGTCACCAGCTTCTCGACCGCCTCACCGTCGCCTACCACCTGTCCAGCTTCATCGCCAGAGCCAATAGACTATGTCATTCCGGTGGAGGCCGCAACTCGACCCGTTCCAGCGACCAATATCGCAACCGATCCCGTTCTTGAGCCGGAGCTCATAACACGCTCCATGGAAGAACTTGATCTCTACCAGGTTCCCACTGAGGAACCCGCGACATGTTCCACCAGTACAGAGACTGTCGCCTGTTTTATCCCCGTACCGGAGGCTTCCCTTGCCATTGCCGAGGCCTACCTGGTAACCGGGATTGAAACACCTTTACCTGCGGAAACAGATGAAGAGGCAGGCAGCCTGGAAGCCCTGCAGGACGTCCCTACGGAAGGATCCGCAGCACCACCGCCCTGTTGTACAATGGAACAAGCTTCAACATCTCTCACCATCGAGCAGCCTGATGTGGTCATCGAGGAAGAGGTCGGAGAGGATGACGACGAGACCCACAGCACCGCTGAGGATTTCGACACCGGGTTCGCTTGGGGAGACAACAAGGAACTTCCTACCGGGCATACAGCTCGGGTACACTGGTCGGGTGCACTGCCGACACCTTCCCCTGTGCCGTTCCACCGGGTTCCAATACAGACAGCCCGCCAAGTTCAAGCTTCCCGCCAAACCACCAGCTCCATTACTCATCTTTACACCCCGAGCCGTAACGACGGAGATGTACGCCAGAGACGACGAGAGGAGTGGCAAGCCCGAGAACGCGCCAACATGCAGGCCCGTGCCGAGGCTCGCCGCCAGCCGCCGCTGCCTGATGAACTCCGCCGTGAAGGTAGAATTTCCACCTTTAACTTACATACCGGGTGGGGGTTCGCTTGGGAGGTGGGTTTGAATGAGGAGGTGTTTGTGGGGCGCCGGGACGTTGAGTCAAATTTGCCAAGAGGACATCCCGATCGCGACCTATACCGGGGCGATATTATCACCTACGAGCGCTACGCTTGTGCAGATGGGTGGTTCGCTATCCGGGTGCGCCATCACCCTCAGAGCCGGTGACTTTAACACTTGAACTTCCTCAATGACTCTGTTCCCGTTAATCACTGACTGTGTGATCTTGCGGCTACAGCCTGGACTCTAGTTAAAGGACAGCCGACCGCACGCCGGGTCCGCACCAAGTGATTACCTGTTTCTTTGCTTATATCACCAAAGCATACCTTTACCTGTTTTCCATTTTAATAAAAGTGTGTCATATATGTATAAAAATGCAAAAACCTCTGTAATGTGAGTAGTTTGACGCTTGGGGATAAGCTGATTTAACCAAGGGGGAGTGTGGCGCCCCGCAACGAGTGCGTCACAAGGGAGTATTGCAGCCGCAATATTCTCTGACAAAGCAGTGAAATAGTTAACTCGGAGATCCAACCCAACATGCAACACCTAGAACAGGGGACCAATCCTAGGTCCTGGTGGGTGGAGTGTTAGGGTAGTGGAGTAGAACGCACAATAATCTAAGAGAACGGGTTAGAACACCGTGAGAGAAGGAAGCTAGAACCTAGAACACAGAGCTTGGAGAGGAGCGGGGGCTCCGCACTCCGTGCGGGCCCCTGGGCCGTCACCGGTCGGGTGTCAGCACCTGAGGCTTTAACTACCGGGATTGGGCATATCTACACGGGTTCCCAAAAGACTCCCGTGCCCATAACTCACAGCCGGTTCACTGGTACCGAAGCTGGCAGCAGTTCACCTCTGCCACGCGAACCAGAAGAGTGGAGGATCAGCTTTATAGGAGCACCCCACCACCAGCCAGTTTCCAGTCGTCTAACCAGCGGTGTACCCACTGAGGGATCCAAGGCTCCCCAAAGTATCCAGAACGTACATCATGGATAGGGCATTGAAGCAGCCTCCCCGTACCCGACCTGGTATTCCTGGGCGACGCTGGCAAGAAGGAACTAAGTAGGTAGAATGGAGGAACACTGCGGATCTCTGAGGAACACTATCACTGCTGAGTCCACCCGGTCTACTACTCAACCACTGTAAGCCATGTACTGCCTGCTGGTTACAGTAAAGACCCGTTGCAGAGACTATCTGTGTCCGTGCTTCCTTATGAACTATCCGTCCGCACACTAAGGTAACCGCAGCTGCCGCACAACATCTTGAGCAGCTCCAGCCTCCGGGGATCACCGCTCAGCCTGTGGGGAGCGTAACA